>APFE030359739.1:71137-119668 GCA_000404065.3 Pinus taeda
AATCTCACTTTCTATTTTTTAATTCACCCCACTTAGTCATTTATTTCCAAAGTCACTTTTCCTTTCTAATTTTACATTAACTTTATTAAAGTCACTTTAAAATTAGACTTTAGTAACTTTATCACTTAAAGTCACTTTTAAATTAGATTTTAACTTTATAAAAAATTATAAAGTCACTTTAGGAGAAAAATTAAAATCTTTTTGGACACTTTTCCCTAGGCCAAAGATCAAAGCCTAAGGGAACCACCTGTCCTCCGGTACCAAATTTCAACATTAATCTGAAGGGTTATGTATGAGTCCAAAAAGAGCGCTGTAATACAAAATGTGCAAAAATGCATGATAGCACTAGGTTGAATGTGCTCTCTGAAATGTTGGTATAAAGGGCGGTGGTTTAAGGATGACCACCAACACTGGAATACTTAGTGCAATTCCTGGAACTCTTCCAATTCTGGCATGAAGCTCATGTCTTCTGCTAGAGGAAGTGCTCCTAATGTTTTGAAGAGGGAAACCTTCAACCAATAAAGGGAGGTCTCACCTTGCATAAAAGGGAGAATTTCATCCTGAAAAGGGAAGTCTCAACCTGTGATGGTTTAAGGATGACCAACAACTTTGGAATGCTTAATGCAATTCTTGGAACTCTTCCAAAACTGGCAAGAAGCTGAAGTCTTCTGCTAGAGGAAGTGTCCCCAATTTTGTTCCTGGAATTCTTCCGAAATTGGCAAGAAGCTGAAGTCTTTTGCTAGAGGAAGTGTCCCAGATTACCAATTGAAGGCATGCTCAGGGGCATCTTTGTCTCTGGCTACAACTTTGAATCCCGTGCGGCAGGTTGTGGCTTAGGCTTGCTTGATGTGACTTTGAAGCTTGTAGATGACCATCATTTCCCCCCTTGTCAGATATAGGGTGAGATGATGGAGAAAAATCATTGCAACACTGTTCAATACTCTAGAACAAGTTCTGACACGTGACTGTAATATCTTCTTGGCTGTTGATACCCATTTCCAAGAAGCGACCCATCCAAGATGAATCTTTGTTCTTGTAGGAGGTTTGTTTCTGAAGCATCTGTTTGAAGAATGACTAGTTTTATGACAGTGCTTACATGGATGAAGATCAAAACAGTGATCTTTCAGATGGCCAACTCGATCACAGTGTTGGCATTTCACAATCTGTTGTGGCTGCTGTGGAAGAGAACCAGAATCTGAAACAGTTGGAGGTGAACTGTCATGAATGAATCCAACACTCTGAAACTGAATGGGCTTTGAGTAGTCTGGAATGTGAAAGGACACGTCCTTGTCATATCCAGGACCAATTCTGTGCTTGTTGTGAACAAGCTCTTTCCAAGGTCTGATGATGGGCTTGGGAAGTGCAAGCTGAACTTCTGCATCTGCATGTAACCTTGCTGCTTTATTGGGTACTAAATCTGAATGAACTGTAACGTTATTGACTTGCTGCTGATGGGTTGTTGTCTCATTGTTTTGAATAGAAACAGGTTCAGAATGATGATTCCTTTGTTTTAATTCTTCTTGCTGAAGCTGAGATTTAAGCTGTAAAAAGTCAATCTTTTCATGTACATCTTGTAAACAACTATGAATATCGGTGAGAAAATCCTTGCTGATTTTTACCATCCCATCAACACTGGAATGTATTAGAGTATTCAGTAACTCTAATACATCACCCATTTGATCCATTTCACAAGGATGCTTCAACTACAAATGCACTTGCTTACAATGTAAAAGTACAAGTGAACTTATGAATAGATAGCTCAAACAATGCGAAATAGCTACAACTCAAAAGAATGCAAACGGTCCCTAATGCTTATGGCCAATTGATGATTTTTTTTCTGAAGGAAGTTGTTTTTAATTGTCTTGTTCTGCAGTCCTTCCCTTGTAGCTATTGTTTTTTTTTAATTGCCGCATATGTATATACACATCCAAGGAATAAGCTCGAAATATGCCAAGGGGTATGAGGAAAAATGCTGAAGACCAACAGTGTCAAAACTATCTCAAAAATTTTCCGCAGCCTACCTGCCACTTACAATAACTCATAGCTTCTTGTTGAATTTTGACATCTTGAGGTAGACGAAGTATCTCTTTCTTGTCAAACAGAATTAACTCTCCATCTTGGTTCGAAGAACTTATAAACAAGTCACACTTCCACAATCACGTATTATTAGTCATAAATGACCTTGACTGTAACTTTACATGGCATAACGAGATGACATCAGGTAGATCATATTACAAAAGGGTACTAGAAAGAAGAGCTAGGCCAACACATACCCTCATGATGTTCTCTAACATTGCCCTCTGCTTCACCACGGTGTGTGAATGACATGTGTGCCAGGTGGCCAAGCTTGCCCTCATCTCGATGCCATTGTTTTTGACTGTTGTCTGAGGGCTCCTCTTCATGCCACCAGATCTTTACAGTTCCTCCAGGATTCAATAATTTCATGTTCTCAAGAATCTTGCAGTAGTAGCCTCGGACAAAAGTGGTGAATGTGGCAGTGGTGACTGAAGCAACAACATCCCCTTGTTTGAACAAAGTTCGCTCCCAGCTAATGCTGGAACAATGTTGATCTCTTGCAGAAGCACACAACCTTTTAAAGATAACCTGTCAGACTTCATAGAAATGCCTTGAACTAGTGACAACTATTTACAGCAACCACAAAATATCAAATTGCTTTGTTGGATCTGTTGTTGCATCATCCATTGCTGTTGGCAGTGGGCTTCATCGAACAACAGGAAGGTAGGGCCACATCAAGTTACAGTTGCAGAAAAATGGAGACAATGAGTCGAGGAAATGGCAAGCCGAGGTAGAACAGTTGACAATTTTTCCTTTGGACACCACTCACAGACAAGCTGAAAGTCAGCTTTGGCGATTTAAGCTCTCCGTAGAGAAGCCATTACAACATTTCCATGGAAGCGTGCTTATTCTGGTATGGTCATACCCGGGAAAAGATAATAGCCAATAAGAATTTATTAGCGGAGGAGCTTCAGGCCAAGCTATTCATTACAAACAAATATGTAACGGTAGATGTGTATGAATTGACACTAATAGGAGAAAGGATGCACTGTAACCATAACTGATAGAACAAATGCAACGTTACGAGCATATGAGTAATGTTTGAGAAGTAGTGACTTCTTATGGCAGACTGGCAAAGGGAAAGAACTTTTAAGAACTGTACAAACTGTACATGACAGGGATGCAGGAAATCAACAGAGAATGGCAGACTGAATGGTCTGCTGCAAGTCAGAAACCTGATAAACAAGAAGACAGGTCTGCAATTGAAATGCATAAAACGCTGTAACGGTTCTTTAATCAAGTTGATCCACAATCCTCAGTCCTTCAAATAACCCTTCAAGAATATCTTATAAAAGCGTTTGGCAATGGAATAGCGCTGACAGAGTCCGTATTTTCAATCATAATCTTGATGGTCTGAGATTCAAATGCCACTACATTTGACTATGAACTTGGCAATGGAGGTGAAAGGTTCACATAAGGACACATGCATACAATTTGCAGCAGTAATAAATAGACCATTTCAAGGCAGCAAAGACCCAAATTTTAAATCCTACATAGCATTGCAAAGCGGCAGACGACTTCGTAATACAATAGGAAACTCAAAAACAACGTTTTGGAGTCTTGGGATTTTATTCCAAATCAATTTTATAAAAACAAATCCTGCAATTCATTATTTCATCGCTCTATTCTGAGTAACGCTTCAACACTAGCATACAGAACTCAACGCAGCTGACTGAAATGAATGCAGTGTCTAAGTTTTCAATGTTTTCAACCAAATTCACAGTGTCCAACACAATTCGATGTATACATCCCACATATCAAGAGCAACGACCAGAATCACATGCAGAGAAAGGCGACACACACATAGTGGCTCACACTTGAGCAGGGCAGGAATTCGCCCGCTCTGATACCATGTTAAACACACACATGGCAGCAACAGAATATGAAAGATAAACATGAGAGTAACAAAACATATACATTTATAGTACATGGTTTGACCGTTGGGTTCCACATCCCAAGGTCTCTTGGACTTCCTTAGTCTATTCCGCTTCCACACTAACCCTTAGAAGATTAGGTGTTCAACACCCGAGGAGGCCAAAAAATGAAACCCTTGTCTCAATTTTCTTTCCTTGTTTGGGTCTAATATTTGCCAAAAAATCCTCAGTGAATGGCCCTGTAAAATTGTTTAGAGACTAGGTCTGACCCTCAATGCCCTAGATCTAGCTCTTCTTCCACTTGATCCCTTGACCCAACTTGCAAAATTGAAAATAAGACACCCAAACCCCAAACATATACAAAATGCTAAAAATCCCCAAAACCCAAGCTAGAAAAAATAATTTACAAGTTAGATCTACAAAATTATTCACAAGATCTACAAATATACAAGGGTTTTGTTTTGTTTTTTTTTTTAATTTTTGAGAAAATATTTTTATGGAGTTTTTTCCTTTGAAGAATGGATAAAAATACTTTAGAAGCCCCAATGTATACTATAGCCTTAGCGAAGATTTAATCCACCATATAAATATTTTGAATCCAAGCAACAATGATTTGGAATAATCTAACATGAAACCCTAGCCTTGATATAAAAACCCTAAACCTTGATGTCATTGTTGAAGATGATGACTCAAGAAACCTTAGTTCTTGCGCTGGAAGCCCCAACATGAAACCCTAGCTATGATAATGAAACCTTAGCTATGATGATGAAACCCTAATGCCAAAATGCATTGCTAAAACCTAAATGATGATGCCTAATATAACGAACCATTAAAGTCCTAACCCTAATCTCCATGTTTAACTATAATACCTAGTGCCAACTTCCAATAAAAGTCGCATGAAAAGTGCATTTAACTTAAACCAGCCTTTGCTCTCTAATCTTTGAAATCCTAATTCCTAATAAATTATAATTCCATGTAGATAAATTCTTGCCCTAACTCCTAATATATGATATTCCTAACAGTCTAAAACAAAAATCTATATTAACCCTCCACGTGTCCCAAAAAAAACTTTAAATCTTTCACTTGTTGCTAGACTTTAAAATTACATAAAAAATGACATAAACCTCTCCTAGTGGGCTGCCTTTAAATAAAAACTTTAAACACAGTTCAAGTCGGCTTCTTCATAGTTATGTCGACCCTTAAGTCAACCGACATGTCCTCATTTCGTTGTGGCAAACAACTATAAATACAAGCTTGAGCTCATTCGTTTCATTTATCCACTTTTCGGTGAATAAATCTCAGAGAAAAAGCGCTCGGATTTGAAGTGAAAAAAGAGAAAAAGAACGAAGAAGCTGTGGATCATTGTTTGGACAACAAATTAGATCTGTGGATGATTTGAATATCGAGCTGTGGAGAAGTTAACTTCAAACCTGTAACTTGGCCCTGTATCTGTGATCTGTAGAAGCATACTGTTGGACCTGTGGAGGAGATCTGCGAATGCAAAACTTTCAGACCTGTTGAAGATCTGTAGAGACACGCCTTAAGATACCCATATCTCTTGCGGACCTGTGGTGCCATTTGCAGATTTTGTTGGAGTCATAATTTTTGTTGCAAACCTTTATTATTGGATTGTTACAGACTCTTCTTGAAGGCACAATACCTGGGCACAATTTTGAATTTGTCTTTCAAACTTTGAAGCACAGGTTTTGAAGTGTATTTCAGACCTTGGAGAGCTATCTAGAAGACTCTGTTGTAACATACTTGAAGTTACAACAAGACATAGGAAGCAGTATAGTTGGAGCAACAGCATTGAAGTTTTGTGTTAGGAGTGAGCAACTTCATAAAATAGACTTACAGCCGTTTTGCAACAGACCTTGGAGACATAGTGATGCAGTTCCTAAAGGTCATCTTAAAATAGTCTTGATAGCCTCCTCTTGTAGTAGATCTGAAGAAGATCTTGTAGATCATTTTCAAGTAGCTCTCTATTGGAAGTATTCTGGAACAGACCTGGAAGTTCCTAGACATAACTTGGTGATATTTTTGAGTATATTTAAAGGGATTTTTGGAGCGGCTATTGAAGAATCTCTGAGCAGTCCTATAACAACACTTTGAGCAGTCTTTGATGACCCCTTGAAAGCACTTCTTGAAGACCTGTTGACTTGTTGGGACATTCATTAAAGAGCTGTTGCAGTTGAGAGCAGTTTTTGAAGCATTGTTTAGAGCATCTTGAAGGACGAAAGTTATTGGAGCAGACTCAAGTAATCCTTGTGAAGTATTATTAAAGCAGATCTAAGAGCGTTATTGAAGCATCATTTGGAGTTGATTATTGAAACAACTTGAAGCCCTCATGAAGTAGCTTTGGAGAAACTTTATTTGGGGCATCATGAAGAGCGTTGAAGACATATTTGCAATTTTCAAAGTTGTCATTGATGATTGAAGGTGTTCTTGGAGACTTTCCTTGGAAGACACATTGGAGCAGACCCCCATGTATTGTTGAAGCTTAGTGAAGAGATTCTTGGAGATTCATAAAGACCAAGTCAGAGACTTATTGAAGACATTTTGGAAGTCTCACCAAAACCCTATATTGCCTAGAAGCTATGGGTGGAAGCCTTAAGAGAAGATTAGGTTGGAGCCTGTGCCAATGGAGAGGATTGGAGCCCTAGAGATTGGAGCCTCATAGAGACAAGGTTGGATCCTTGTGGAAGATAGGGTTGGAGCCTCATAAAGACCAAGTTGGTGCTTGGCACCATACAAGTCGGAGTTTGGTTGATTGAAGATTGGTGTCTTCATCTAGGGTTGGAGCCCTAAACATTATTGTACTTGATTTATTGTAAAGAAGAGGATTGGAGTCTTTGTTATTCCTGATTTATTAAAATTATTTATTCTATATTGTTCATTTTGTGTTTTGTTTATAAGTGATCTAAATTGGTAAAGTAACAATTGTGAAAGAAATACTAATTCACCCCCCCTCTCAGTGTTTCCAACAATTGGAATCAGAGGCAGTACCTTTAGTCTTAGTCTTACTGCTGGGAGGTAGATCCTTAAAACACAAATGGCAAATTCAAGGAAGAAGGATTGCAAACCATTCGAAGGTGTCACCTCCTCAATGGATAATCAAATTGAGAAAGCTATGTTGTTCAATGGAAACTTTGAAATATGGAAGGCAAGAACGAAGAATTTCTTGATGGCTCAAGGTTTTGAAGTTTGGGAATTAGTGATAAAGGCAATCTTGAGTGGGCTTCCAAATCTTATAAAGGTCAAAGAGGAGAAATATTCATTAGCAAAAAAGCTTTGGGAAAAGCTTCAAGATCTTCACTCAAAATGGTTATTAGTCGCGATCCCTGATCAAGAAGATGGTGACAAAGAACACAAAGATGAACCAAAGAAGATAATTGAAAATAAAGATGAGGGCACCAATTGTATAAAGGAAGATGATGATGAATAAATTGTAATGACCCACTTCAAGTTATCAAGAACATGGAAATGTTAGCATGCATACGAGACATGCATATTACCTACATATGCATGTATCACATGCACGACATATATCTCCATGTTCTTGATAACTTGAAGTGGGTCATTATAGAAATCCTTAAAGTAGAAGTTGAAATAGATCTTAAGACAAAGCTTGTAGCTACCCTAGAAGAAATAAGCAACTTGAAAAAGGAAAATGAGGAACTCAAAAGGCAAGCACAATATGGTGACCATGACCTTGACAAGACAAAGAAGGAAGTTGACCTTTTCAAGCTTCAAGTACAAGAACGAGATGAGGAGCTCACCAACCTTAAGGAAGAATTGCATCAAAACAAGAAAAGGCATCATGAAGAAGTCATATCCATGACAAATCAGTTAGATAAAGCAAGGAAGAGGCAAGACATTTTGTCAAACCATCTTGAACAAAGACTTGAGGACTTGAACAAACTTGAAGCAAAGATTGGTCAATACAAGGAATAGGTCTCCTCCATTAAATCTTTGCTGGAAGAAGCAAAGAAACAAGTACAATGAGTTGAAAAGGTGATGGAAGTTTTGGCCCTCCCGGAAAAACAAGTAGGTGAAGCAAAAAATGATAGAAATACCATAGAATGCCAACTAGGAGAAAAAGACGAAGAAATCTTAAGATTGAAATCATGTCTCCTCTCTCAAGGCCCAAACATGTGAAGCAACAAGGAAGAAAGAAGAAGTGGAGAACCATCTAGCAAAGAAGGATGAAGAATGCAAGATGATGAAAGATGAAATTGATCTCCTAAGGAAAGAGGCTGATTAGTTGAACAAGAGTCTAAAGAACTTTCAAACTCTAGATGACATCCTAATTTATCAGAGATCCCCCCTTGATAAATCAGTTCTTGGTTATGCAGGTGAATCCTCAAGCAAAAATGATGCAAACTCTAATGCATCAAACAACAAGGATGTGGAGAAGCTTGAAAGAGATGTTGATGCCCCCAATTCCAGCAAAAGCAAGAAGATTAATCAAGATAACCTTAAAGGAAGCCTTACTCCTAGAAGGTATGCAAAAGGTGTCAAGGATGCAAGAGGCAAAGGATATCATCAAAGGATCTCAAGGCAGAAAGACTTTAGAAGTTCATCAAGGCAAGCTCCATCCTCCAGGTACCAAAGTATATTTTTTAGTTGTTGCTATTCTTGTACAAAATTTAGGCATATGGCAAAGGATTGTAGGCCATACAACAAGGAGAAATATAATGGTCCCCATTAGCTTCCTAGAAGCAACTTTGCAGGAAGAAATTATGTCTCATTTATCTACAACATTGAATGCTACAAATGTCATAATATTGGTCATATGGCTCGTGATTGTAACTTGAATTGGGCTCCTAAGCAAGCTAAAAACATAAAAACCAAGCATGAAAAGAAAGTTAAACAAGTTTGGAGAAGAAAGCAAGTTGAACCACAAGGAGATCACGTGGAATGTGTCTTGAATACTCAAAACATCAATTCATGTTGTTGATCTAATGAGTATATCTTTGGCAGATATGATATTTCAAGTTTTGACAATGAGATTTTGCCGAGACCATGCATATTGTTAGAGGGAGCTTGTGACAATTTGACAATTCTTATAAGATGCTTCCTTGATAAGCCTTGGGAAACCCTTGACGTGTCACACATGGACAATCATGCTATGAGACACATAGATATATCTCTTGATGGATCATCTCTTAGAAGTTTTGTAAAAAATCTTGTTTGACAAGTTGGTCTCTCTTGCATAAAGACATCATTTACTTCATTCCTTTCCATGCATTCAAAATTTCAAAGCTTAGGGAGAGCAATTCCATTGAAGAAAAGCATGATATTGTGTCTTCACTACACATCCATTGTTGAAGATGCCTTCCCCTTGATCACAAGGCAACAATCTTTCTTGTCTTGAGTTCCATAAGCAAAAAGAGAGTAGGAGGAGTTTATGATGACGAGGGGTGTTGCATGAAAATGACAAAAAGGAGCAGTATGAAAGGGGGAGCAACATGACAATAAGAAGCATGATAGGGGGAGCACTTGCTGAGAAGACATTGACAAGAAAAGTACCCCATTTGCCATTGATGTCAAAGGGGGAGAGAATGTTGAAAGGGCAAGAATATTGCCATCATTGACAAAGGGGCAGATTGTTGATCAAAGTTGTCATTAATGTCAATATAGCAATGTTGAAGATGGATAAAACCCTAATTGCCCGAAAGCCCTAATCTAACATTGGTTGAATAATCTAATAAGAAACCCTAGCCTTGATATAGAAACCCTAAAACTTGATGTCATTTTTGAAGATGATGACTCAAGAAATCGTAGTTCTTATCTTGGAAGCCCCAACATGAAACCTGTGAAGATTCCTCAACAGGAACCCTACTGCAACAACTGATGATATTACTCCTATTTGTTAAATTCCTTTAAACAAATTACTTGTAGTTTTCTACGACAAATATCGTGATACATACACTGCAACCTTCACTTAATTAAATTATAAGCGGAAACAAGAGATTGAGCAAGAAAGAAAATACAACTCAATAGACAGTTATTTTTGGACAAATGTCCCCGGGAAAACCCAATGCGGGAAAACCAGTGCAACAAATCTGGGGGTTTTATATTATTAAATAGTAGTTCTAAATACAACTTTGGATGCCCTTCCGACAATCTAGTTACAGAGAAAAAGAAACTGGCAGAAAACTTAGTGAGATTACCTCACTCCACTGGGCAAATCCCGACGATTCTACAGCTGAACTAACTGTCCCTGGCTACAACTATTTTGCCCCTTCGCAGTAACTGTGTGGGTCTGCATGGAGCTCTTTGAGGCTCCACGTCAGCTTTGCGCTGGGTCTCCTTGCCTCCTGGAGCTCTGACGTCAACCCTCTTGGTTGGTTCGGCAGCTCTCTGGCAAATTTTAGACTTCTGTTGGAAGGCAGCTTTGCCTTTGCGCTAGCCCTTTTGGCTCTACGTTAAGCATTGTATGGGCCCTCCTGGCCCATCGTTAGTCCTTCCTGGGTCTACGCTGCCTCCACTGGTGCTTCTTTGCCTCTCTGCTAAGTATTCGGGGTTCTAGAGAAGATCCTCCAACCCAACTATCTCTATCCCTCAACTACAAGAAATCTACTCGATTTGAATTTCTTCCTGAGAACTTCTCACTTCAGAAATTCGATCTCTTGATCTCTCGGTGTATTTTTCCAAATGACCCTCAAGCCCTTTCTAATATCTTTCTGTTGGACAACCAACGGCCTAGATTAACTCCTAATCAAAGGCTTAGATCGTTTTGGCTTGATCTCCGTCTTCTTCTAGAAGTTACATCCACAATTAGATTAATACCCATTAATATTTTAATTTTCCTAAGTTTAGACTTAGGAGCTCCATTAAAAATATTAGTTATTTTAATGAAATCATTTATGAGTGGAATTTCCCAAATTGCTTTCTGGGTTCTTTGGAATACATGTGCCCAAGCCTTCCTGCAAAATTTGAGACCTAGAGCATGTTGATTTTGGGTAGCATCAGATGTGCTCTAGCTACGAAATTTTGTGGAGGGGCTAGAATACATGAGATCTCCAAGACCCAGAAAGCGTTTGGTGAAATTCCACCCAATTTGTGTTTTATTAAAATAATTTATATTTTTAATGGGGTTCCCAAGTCTAAATTTAGGAAAATAAAAATATTAATGGGTATTAATAAAAATATGGGTGAGAAGCTTCTATAAGAGATGAGGATCAAGTCTGTTTTAATCGTAGTTGTTGATTAAGGACTTAATCACGGCCTTTGATTCATCAACAAGAAAAATATAAGAGGAGGCTGGAGGGTTAGTTTGGAGATACACCAAGTTGATCAGTCAGTTCGATTTTTCTGGGGCGTAGTTTGCTGAGAAAATCGAACAAGTGATCTGAGTTGTAGTGAGAGGGGCAAAAGCAGAGATTTGGATTGGAAAGGAGTTCCGAGCCAAAGAGTACGTGGCAGAATTTCGAGACAATAACATCAAAGCAAGGAAGGGGCTCACTCATGCAAGCCAAGAGTGTCTCTTGCAGTGGTAGTGCAGAGTATTCGTCAGAAGTCCGAGATTTTGCCGGAGAAGCAAGGTTTTGAGCTGGGAGGGCTGAACAACAGTCTTCCTCCAGCAAATCGATCCAACAGAAGGGGTGATGTAGTTTCCTAGAGGCAAGACGCTGGCCCAAGCAGTGATTGTGCTGGGATTTCACAGTGTTTGTCGGAGTCAGGTCACTCAATTGATCAATTGTGACTTGGAGAACGAAGTAAACCCTCGTTTGTATTTCTTGCTGCCATGATTTCTCTAAAAGGTTAGCCGGTGTGAGAGGCAACCTGTTGTACTTAGATTCTGCTTGCTTAGTAATACAAACCCTCTATTTGCTGTACCGATTTTCCTGCATCGGGTTTTTCTGGGGACTTGTTGTCCAAAAATAATGGTGTCTATTGTGTGATTGTCTCATCTATTGTTTCAATTTATGATCTGCATGTCAGTGTAGTCTGCAATAGTGTTTTTCATCACTGTTTATAAATTAAATAACTTGTTGAATGAAATAACAAGTAGGAGATGCTAAACCAGTGATTGCAGTAGGATTTCTGTTTGCAAAGATTCAAAAATTTTCACATGGTATTAGAGGATTGCAGGTCATATGACACTGAAGCCATCAGCTAGGAGATCTAGCAAATCTGCTGTAGAGAGGTAGCTGCCCCAAGTGACAACATTGTTTCAGAGCTAGAGGAGCAGCTGAAGGAGTGACGCAACAACTCACATAGTGCCCATGTCAACTTTCTGAGCCTGGAGGAGGAGATGCAATAGCCGAGAGGAGCTCACGCAGTGACTGCGTCAACTCTCTGGGTCAGCGCAAAGCCTAAGGGGCTCAAATCAGTCAGTTGTCAGGGCAGTAGGAGCAGTGCAGATTTGATTTGTGGTGTTGGTGGGACGCTATTGCTGCAGAGCAGTGTCTGTGGAGACGAAACCGAGGTAGAGGGAGTCACTACCTTAATGAATTTCTTGCCAAAGAAATCTAGGTCCGGGTTGTTGAGCAACAACAAAGGAGGATTGGGGAAGGGGTGATTCGACATTATTTGGCGGGAGGATTTCCGTGAAGGAAATCAGGACTTAGACAGAGTCTAGAAGGAACTTGTTCCTTAGAGGATTTCTAGCACCAAAGAAATCCAAATCCTTGAGGTGCCCAAACTCTTGGATCACATACGAGTACGGGAGCCCTTAATGATAGTAGCAAAATATGGGGAGTCGGTGCGAGGGATGATGGAGCAACAGTGGCAGAGCTAGAGTGCCAAAGTCTGAAGTAGTGCAGTGGAATGTTGTAGCAATGCGGGAGGCACAGAGCAGATACAACAACAACGCAGTAGCATCAGAGGATAAACACAGATTAGTAGCAGAGGTAGCTTCAACATCACGGGGTATCTAGACTGACCAGCATGTCAGCTTTTGGGTAGCTTCTTTTCAATTGCTTACTTCTCAACAACTGAGTTGCAGTGGCAGTGCTATGGGCAACATGATGCAACATATTGAGAGGGAGTTGCAGTACAAATGCGACAGTGACAATGGCAGTGTCATGGGCAGGAGTACAGGTTGCTACGGCACAATGGATGAGGGGCAGCAAGCCGAGCATCAACAACGCAGAGGACCGATGTCGTGGATCAATGTGATACTTCTATTGGGGAGTATTGCTAGGGCACATTCCTCGCTAAGAGGGAGTGTTGATTTTGGGTAGCATCGGATGTACTCTAGCTCCGAAATTTTGTAGAGAGGCTAGAATACATGAGATCTCCAAGACTCAAAAATCGTTTGGTGAAATTCCACCCGATTTGTGTTTTATTAAAATAATTAATATTATAACTGGGGTTCCTAAGTCTAAACTTAGAAAAATAAAAATATTAATGGGTATTAATAAACATATGGGTGAGAAGTTTCTAAGAGACGAGGATCAAGTCTGTTTTAATCTTAGCCAGTGATTAGGGACTTAATCTTGGCCGTTGATTCATCAACAGGAAAAGTATAAGAGGAGGCTTGAGGGTTAGTTGGAGATACACCAAGTTGATCAGTCAATTCGATTTTTCTAGGGCATGGTTTGTTAAGAAAATCGAACAAGTGATTTGAGTTGTAGTGAGAGGGGTAGAAGCAAAGATTTGGGTCGGAAAGGAGTTCCGAGCCAAAGAGTATGTGGCAGAGAGGCAACAGTAGCATCAAAGAGGCACTGTAGAGGCCTACGCAGCCCAGGAAGGGGCTCACGTAGTGCTAACACGGGCTAGGAGGGTCTCTTGCAGTGGCAGTGCAAAGTATTCGTCAAAAGTCCAAGATTTTGCCGGAGAAGTGATGTTTTGAGCCGGGAGGGCTGAACATTAGTCTTCCTCTAGAAAATCGATCCAGCAGAAGGGGTGACGTAGTCTCTTAGAGGCAAGACGTTGGCCCAAGCAATGATTGCACTGGGATTCCACAGTGTTTGCCGGAGTCAGGTCACTCAGTGGATCAATTGTGACTTAGAGAACGAGGTAAACACTCGTATGTATTTCTTGCTGCCGTGATTTCTCTGAAAGGTTAGTCGATGTGAGAGGCAACCTGTTGTACTCGGATTCTGCTTGCTTAATAATACAAACCCTCTATCTGCTGCACTGGTTTTCCTGCATTGGGTTTTTCCTGGGACGTGTCGTCCAAAAATAACGGTGTCCCTTGTGTCTTTGTCTCATATTGTTTCAGTTTATGATCTGTATGTCAGTGTAGTCTGCAATAGTGTTTTTCATCACTGTATATAAATTAAATAACTTGTTGAATGAAATAACAAGTAGGAGATGCTAAACTAGTGACTGTAGTAGGATTTCTGTTTGTAAAGATTCAGAAATTTTCACAGAGCACATCCGATGCTACCCCAAATGAAAAAAACCCTAGCTATGATAATGAAACCCTAGTTATGATGATGAAACCCTAATGCCAAGATGCATTGCTAAAATCTAAATGATGAAGCCTAATATGAAGAACCATTAAAGTCCTAACCCTAATCCCCATGTTTGACTTAATACATAGTTCTAATAAAAGTCACATGAAAAGTGCATATAACTTAAACTAGCCTTTGCTCTCTAATACTTGAAATCCTAATTCCTAATAAATTATAATTCCATGAACATAAATTCTTGCCCTAACTCCTAATATATGATATTCCTAATATTCTAAAACAAAACTCTATCTTAACCCTCCACATGTCCTAATTAAAAAAAATTTAAATCTTTCACTTGTTGCTAGCCTTTAAAATTACATAAAAAATGACATAAACATCTCCTAGTTGGCTGCCTTTAAATAAAAACTTTAAACACAGTCGAAGTCAGCTTCCTCATAGTTATGTTGGCCCTTAAGTCAACCGACATGTCCTTTCATTGTGGCAAACAACTATAAATACAAGCTTGAGCTCAATCGTTTCTATTAATTTTAGGTATGTTCTATGCTTAGAGCAATTTATTTCAATTTTCATAGTTAGCTCAATATCTTTTCCAGATTAGCAATCACATCAACATTAAAGTAAATTGCAGATAGAACATAAACATAAATCGTAGAAGACAAGCCAAGACAAGAGGACACAAGATGTGGTGCTAGCCAAGGACAAACCCCAATGTGGGGCAACTCTTGATCAATTGTTCGCATTTCGTCATCATGCCGCACCCATCATCACTATGTTGCACCTCATCATGCTTCATTAATCATGATTGTACCCATCACTGTACTACATTATGTGCCATTGCTGCACCATGTTGCCATACTGACCTATGTGTTGGTTGCACCTTGCTTGCTTGTTGTCCCTTGCTTGCTTGTTGTCCCTAACATGCTTGTTGTCCTTAACATGCTTGCTGTTGCATGCTAGCTGTCCCTTGCATGCTAGCTGTACCAATACATGCTTGCTGCATTAAGTATCATGTTGCTGTCCCAATATTAGTTTGTTGTCCCTTGCATGCTTGTTGTAACATTGCATGCTCGGTGTACTTGCTGCTAAGTACCATACAACTATCCCAGTGTTAGTTAGTTGTCCCTTGCATGCTACTCTCCTTTGGAGACAAATGCTCCGGCTGAAACCCTGGATAAACACTCCGGCAGCTCCTTAGCTCCAATCTGGCCCACGAAAAACCCCAGCGTCAGCCTCTAGGGACTGCGTCAGCCTTTTCTACCCTTTGTGTTAGCTTTCCCGGTAGTTCTAGCAGTTCCCGACAGTTCCGGCTTCTGCCCTCTGTGTTAGCTTTCCCGACAGTTGTGGCTGTTCCTAACAATTCCGACTTTTTCCCTCTACGTTAGCTTTTCGGGCTGTTCCGGTAGTTCCCGACAATTCTGGTTGTTCCTTGCAGTTACGGCTTTTGCCCTCTAGATTAGGGCAGCGTTATCTCTTAGGATCTCTCCTCCTACTAAAACCCAAAGACAAGTAGAGAGGAAGAGATTCCAAGTGTGTTGAAATGACTTGAAGGCCACCTCTATTTATACTAGAACGTTGAGCACAAGTGGGGTTTATTTGGTTGCTGGCCGACTTTGACGAATTGTCCCATAACACAAATAAATTCATATCTCCATTAATACTTATCGGAATCGGATGATCTTTAGATCAATCCTACACCTCTCGATGAGAGGGATCCATGAAAAATATGAGCTTCCATTAATAAGATGACCCACGTGGAGTTTGGCCCTAGTTTCCAATTTTAACACTCCCTCTCAACTAGGGAGAACTCCATCCGCTGATCCATATGTTTGATTGTACTATCTCTGCCATCAGTGCCTTGTACTGCTCTGCTCCGCTCTGCTGGGCTCTGCTTTGCTTTGCTTTTCTTTGCTGAGCTCTGCTCTGCTCTAGAAGATTCTGTTGTAACAGACTTAAAGTTACAACAAGACATAGTTAGCAATATAGCTGGAGCAACATCATTGAAGTCTTGTGTTAGGAGAGAGCAACTTCATAAAGCAGACTTAAAGCCTTTTGCAGCTGACCTCGAAGACATAGTGATGCAGTTCCTAAAGGTCATCTTAAAATAGTCTTGATAGCCTCCTCTTGTAGCAAACTTGAAGAAGACCTTGTAGATCATTTTCAAGCAGCTCTCTATTGGAAGTATTCTGGAACAGACCTGGAAGTTCCTAGACATAACTTGGTGATATTTTTGAGTATATTTAAAGAGGTTTTTGGAGCAACTATTGAAGAATCTCTGAGCAGTCCTATAACAACACTTTGAGCAACCTTTGAAGACCCCTTGAATGCACTTCTTGAAGACCTGTTGACTTGTGGGGACATTCATTAAAGAGTTGTTGCAGTTGAGAGCAGTTTTTGAAGCATTGTTTAGAGCATCTTGAAGGACTAAAGTTATTGGATTAGACTCAAGTAATCCTTTTGAAGTATTATTAAAGCAGATCTAAGTGCACTATTGAAGCATCATTTGGAGTTGATTATTGAAACTTGAAGCCCTCATGAAGTAACTTTGGAGAAACTTTGTTTGGGGCATCATGAAGAGTGTTGAAGACATATTTGCAATTGTCAAAGTTGTCATTGATGATTGAAGGTATTCATGGAGATGTTTTTTGGAAGACACTGTTGGAGCAGACCCCCATGTATTGTTGAAGCTTAGTGAAGAGATTCTTGGAGATTCATAAAGACCAAGTCAGAGACTTATTGAAGACATTTTGGAAGTCTCACCAAAACCCTATATTGCCTAGAAGCTGTGGGTTGGAGCCTGTGCTAGTGGAGAGGATTGGAGCCCTAGAGGTTGGAGCTTCATAGAGACAAGGTTGGAGCCTTGTGAAAGATAGGGTTGGAGCCCTATAGGTTGGAGCCTCATAGAGACAAGGTTGGAGTCTTGTGGAAGATAGGGTTGGAGCCCTAGAGGGATGAGCCTCATAAAGACCAAGTTGGAGCTTGGCACCATACAGGTCAGAGCTTGGTTGATTGAAGATTGGTGTCTTCATCTAGGGTTGTAGCCTTAAACATTATTGTACTTGATTTATTGTAAAGAAGAGGATCGGAGTCCTCATTATTCCTGATTAATAAAATTATTTATTCTATATTTGTTCATTTTGTGTTCTGTTTAAAAGTGATCTAAAATGGTTTAGCTGAGAGGCTCATTCTACAACCCAGTGTGATGTGTAACTTTGTTCGTCTGTCATCAAATGTGAAATTTTGCTCATGTCGGCCCAAATAAAAAAAAATCAAATAACTTTACAAAATATTTAAATAATGTCGGTTCATAAAGAAATTTGCACGTGAAGAAATTGGATCCCTCTCAGCGCATGCTATATCTGTATTTAATATGGATCTATGCTGGTAGAGTAACAATTGTGAAAGAAATACTGGTTTAGCGCCCCTCTCAGTATTTCGAACATCAACATGCTACTCTTCCATGGCTAGTAGTCTGTTATGAAGACTAGCCTCCCTGTCCTGAATAGAGCTTATTTCCTTCTTATGATTTTCCTTTATGGAGCTTAGCTCTTCAACATGCTTTTTCTCAATAACCATGCACCTGATGTGCAGGGATTTCGTTTCCTTCCTTGGAGTGATGTGCTAACAATTTCCTTTAATTAAGCTCCATCGTTCTCATCAACTAAGCTTGACTTAATTGCATGTCTCTAAGTCTCTGAGTTAATTCCCTGATAAGATCCCCTTGATCACTTGTTCTTGCTTTTTCACTATCTCAAATTTTGATTGCAAAGGAACAAGTGGATTCATCATGAAAGTGGTCACAAGGTCTAGAATAAGGCACATTTTGTTGTGGTTCATTTTCTTGAAATCTTTCTTTAGTAATTGGGTCCTTTACAAGATCACTTCTTCCTTTATAGAATTAGGGGCACAAGGTGAGCCACTTTGATCTACATATCTATCTTTAAAAGCATCGATGATGTCTTATAAAGAATCAAAGAATCATCAGGAAAATTGCAAAACTAGTCTCTAGCATTACCTTCCAAAGAAAGGATAACAAATGGCATCTTGATGTCTTCATGATCATAACATGAAGATCTACAACACATTATCATAGAACGAGTAAATTTTAATATATGTTTTGTAGCAGTGGTTGCATCATCACCCGTGAACAAAGTTAATTTATTAATGACATTTTACAGGATATCATGATGAATGTTAGTAAAATAACACGGGGCGAACAAGTCATCCATGATAACCTGCTTTAGGGGAAAAGGGGCTAATGGATGTTAGAGAGAAATCCTTGTTCAAGGAAAACAAGAGATCCACAAGAAGCGAGCTCCTAGCAAGAACTTTTCTAAGAAATGAAAGAAGTGGAGTTGCCACTTGAACATGAATCTAACTCCAAAGTCCAAAAAGGCAAAAAACCGAAAAGTTAGTAAGAGAAAAGCAGATGGATATCAAGGAGGGCTTCTTGTTTGAGAAAAAATGGATGAATAAGTGGAGTCACCATGCAAACAAGAAACCAACAAAAATTTCCAGGTGCTAAGGTGCAGATAGAAAATGTGAGTAAGGAGATCAGAAGATCAGTGAAAGGATAAAGTGATGAAAAGATGAAGAATGATGAAAGATGAGAAGATTTAGAAATTGTCGTTGAAGCGCTGAGAATAAAAGGTTGCTGACAACGACGCTAAAATTTTTTGTGCCACTTGACGAGCTAAATGGAAAAATGAGAGATCAATAATGGGAATGTCAATAACATCGGCAACGAGACAAACTCCTCCCTGACAATGATGCTAAAAATGTTGTTGCTTGCATTGTACAGGCACCGCCACAACCGCTCAGGGTGGGGGCTATCACTCTGCTCCTTGCCCACTCCCTTTTAGCTGTCTCCCAACAATAGGATATGGGGGACAGTCCCTATGGAATGAGGTGAAGGAAAACAAACTGGAAACCAACTTGTTTGGGAGACACTAATGAGTGGCATAGTTACTTGGTTAAATTTAGCAAGATTAATGATTAGATTAGATTTTAAGTATGAGATCAGTGCCTTAGTGGAGTCACAATTCCTGCATATCGTAATTTGAAACCAAGTGACCGAATAGACACCCGTTGCTTGAATGATTAACTATACTTTATGATGTGCAAGTCCTAGGATCTATGTGAGATGTAGTGATCTTGGTTTATTTTAATTATATGCCTAGTGATTAGTGTAAGTATGGCCTTCCCTTAACTATTTTGAAACTGGGCACCAAGGTAGGTTGTGGGAAGGAGGCGAGCAGTGAGCAAGCTAGGGTCTGATTAACAATACCTTCTGTTGTGCTCCTATCACCGGATGCCTCAGGCGTTGCAAAGACTATGGCTCTGTCGACTACAAGATCACTGTGTTAATCATCGAAGAGTTGCTAACCCCCTCAAGCTAGGCGAGAAGGGTTGCCCTAGATTTCTATCAACCTAGCTTATGCTAGGAGGTAAGTTTTAATGCAAGCTAGATCTAGGATGATTATGCAAGAGATTATGAGTGAGATTATGTTGAATTAAGATTGTTTATGTTACTTAAGTACTTAGCATGAATTAGCTTATAGCGAGAGTACAATGATGAGATGACAATCTTGAACAAGATAAATTGCTTTAGAGATACAAGTGCAAAACTTCAACAAATTATCACAAGATGTAAAATGCTAATTTTTCAACAATGTTTGATACCACTTCAAGATAAACCAATCACCATTCAAGATAGCTAAATGAAAACTTAGATGCCAAGACTTAGAGTGATTACCAGATACAAAGAAGCCAATTAGATTCCAATTATCACAAGATCAGATCTAGAGCTCAAATGTAGGAGCGGTTTAGGTGCCAAATTCCAGAAATTTTACAAACTTAGAGTAAACCACATAAGTGTTAGATCTCAACAGTCAAATCAACAATAGTACTTCAGAAAATTTCATGACAGCGGTAAAAAAATCACTCTAAATTATAAAATTTGCCCAACACATGAAGTACAAAACTTTCCAATGACCAATAGAAGTAAATTTATGTGTCTAGCTTACATTATGAAGATGTATTCAGTGCTATTTCAGACTTGTAATGAGTTATTATAGCAGTAAATTGACCCACAAATCATCAAACTAGAGATGTTAGAAACAATGCCCAATATACCCAAAAATAATAAAATACACCTAACTTGAAAATGTATTTTTTTAGGGTTTTTTAGAGTGTGATTCATAAAATTTCAGATTTGATCTATTTACTATAGCATTGAATAATTGACAGATCAACAAGCTAATGCAGTTACTATCAAATGCCAAAATTGTCTAGAAATAGGAAAATTTACCGGAAACTGAAAATTTCAAGTTTTAGACCCTTATTAAATGTATGCTTCAAAAATTTCAGATCTGAAAACTTCAGTTATGCAGTAAATTCCAGCAGGCATAAAAGTTAGATCTAGGCTAGATCTAAGATCCCAAGTGGCCAAAATTTATGAAAATGAAAATTTTGCAGTTTTAAACAATTTTGACCATGTAGCATGTGATTTTAGGGTTTAGCTGTTATTGATTTGACTGCTGTAATAAATTAGAGATAAAACTAGGGTTTAGAGGTCAAACCCTAAGCCCAAGGCTTTGATGATCCCTTGGTCAAAATTTGTTGAAACAACTGCCACTTGCAAAATAGAATTTTTGAGCCTTAAAACCTGCGAAACCACCCAATATTTGTTGAAAAATGTAATTAGGTTCAGTCTTCATAATGACATGTAATTGTGACTTTTATGGTGTAATAAAAGAAATAAAATAATTTTTGTATGCCTTGCTTCATGGGTTTCATGAGCAAGAGATTTTATTTGTTAGTGGCTCCCATTGAGAGCTTTGGGATTTATCATTAAGTCAAAGAGTCAAAGTCATGTATGCAGAGCTCTTCTTGAGCATGAGTCAATGTATATGAGTCTATGAATATGTCAAGATAGCCCTCCAACGACAAGCACTTGCCATCCTCTTCAACGTCAGCCTCCAAACTGTGTGAAAGATCTCATGTTGGCTTTTATCAATAGACACATCCATTCATAATGTCATGTTAGCTTAATATATGGGACAAACTACTATGTATATGAGTCTAGGCTCCTCGCATTTGAACAGTACAATACTTCGCATCTTTGAGATTTCGGTGAACTAGAAAATTAGAAGAATTCAGATCATATATATTTCGGTAGAGGCTACAGTTGAAGGTTTCAAGATCACAGTTCTATGGAGAAGGGAATTTGAATCCTCATATATTTTGGTAGAGGCCACAGTTGAAGGTTTCAAGATCACAGTTCTATGGAGACAGGAATTCGGATCCCTCTTGAATATAAACAACAAAGATTAATCTCTGTATATACCATAGTCACAAGTTTGGATTCTTCTATGATCAACAAATTTCAGATATCCTCTCTGAGTTTTCGGTGATGGTGATTAGTGGAGCATCTCTATGATTCAAATGTGAGCACAAAGCTCGGTCTATGAGATAAGAGGAAGAGATTGGGTGCCTAAAGGAAGAATTTAGATCTCTATACACTGATACAGTTCATGTTTCAGTAGCAATGAAGAAGATGAGACAGTTCGTAGGGTACCACAGCCATACATTTCTATACTATGACAGACATGACAGTGAGAAGATCTCGATGAAAGAATCTTGATAAGACAGTGATGTGGAGATGCAAAGAAGGTCGAAGAGAAGGAAGAGTCACGAAGAAGAAAAGACAGTCAAGAGAAGCAGTGTCTTGGTCTTGGAGTGGCTAATAAGTCAAGGGTCTCGGTCTTGATATTCGTTAATTGGAATCTCTATAAGAAGAATTTGTGCAGGTTCTCCTCTCAAAGAGTGAGAGGTTTTGGCCCTGGCTCATGCCTACACGCTATGTCTCTTGTCTATTTATGTTCATGCCTTGGTTATTGTTTGATGAAGAAGAACACTAATAATCTAATGTGAAGAAGATACTAATCTAAAGAAGTAAAAAGCATTCACAAGCAGTCACTAATGGAAGAGAAATCCCCTAATGCTAATGCCCTAGATTTCTCAACAATATTCAGTGTTGAAAAATCAGAGGAGGGATTTAGGGAAAAATAGGCCAAGAAAAGGCAACGCTAGGCCAAGGAAGACTAACGTTTGGGGATAAGGAAGCTAGAAAGATAGATCAGGGATCAACAAGGCTAAAGGAGGCCACAATAAGGGAAAACTGAAGGAAGAGGAGCCTGAAAAGCTTGACGCAAGGGAAAACGGGCTGAAAGGCTAGGGTTTAAGGGCAAAAAAGTCCACGACAAGCCTAGAAGGCTACCATCTAGGGTAAAGGAGGTAGGTCGAGGCCTCTTAGGCTCACGACTAGGCCTAAAAAGGCCTAAAACCCTTGACATAAGGCCAAATAAGGAAGGCCGAGGCCCCTAGAGGCTACAACCAACCCCTAGAAGGGCCTAAAAATGTGACACTAGGGGCTCTAGGTATGATGCTGGCAAAGAGAAGGCCGACACTGGGCTTGGAGGGGCTAGATTTGGTCCCGGAGAGGCCAAAAACTGAAACCCTCGTCTCATTTTTTTCCCTTGGATCTGAATTTTGCCAAAAAATCGTCAGTGAATGGCCTAGTAAAATTGTCTAGAGACTAGAGCTTATCCTCAAGGGCCTAGATCTAGCTTTTTGTCCACTTGATCCCTTGATCCAACTTGCAAAAATGGAAATAAGGCACCCAAACCCCAAATATATACAAAATACTAAAAATCCCCAAAACCCAAGTTAGAAAAAACATTTTACAAGTTAGATCTACAAAATCATTCACAAGATCTACAAATATACAAGGGTACTGAATTTTTTTTTTAATTTTTGAGAAAATATTTTTATGGAGTTTTTTCCTTTGAAGAATGTTTAGAAACCCCAATGTATACTATAGCCTTAGCGAAGATTTAATCCACCATATAAATATTTGGAATCCAAGCAACAATGATACTTGCCCAAGTCTATGAACTTGAGGCCAAGGACTGAAGTACTGACAAGCACTATGAATTTATCTCAAAATAATTTGTTAGATCACATGGGGAATCAAACCGCCTAAGATTAGCGCAAAGCTATCAATAATATGGTTCTAACTTCTATTTCCATCTAATGAAAAAACAAATCTTATCAATATTCAACACAACATAGAGATGACCGTAGTCAACACATACCACAAAACAATAAGCAAGAACACTTTGAATTGCACCCCAATGTCTTTATTATGATTGGAAAAATAGTTCCCAGTGGGACAATAGTTACAGAGCTGCTTCAACAGAAATTTTCTAGCTAAAAATCAAGATGCTAGAGACTCTAATTTATAGGTTTATCCTCCAAGTGGAAAAATAATGGCTAGTTTCTTTGATCTTTGTCAAAATAATCTTGGCCGTTGATAAACTCTTCAAGATCTTTTAATCTTGGCCTTTGATTTTTTATTTTTGAGTAATTTTCGAATTTATCATTTAATTCCATTTTTATTAGCTCAAAATTAATTATTTTGAGCTAATTTCCTCAAAAAATTGACTTTAACTTAACTACCAAGGTCCAAGAGTTCAAATTTTCTTGAAATATAGAATATTCTCTTGGTGGAGGAATTTAAAAATTGATTCCTTTAGGACCCACGAATTTTTCCACTTGGAGAATTATTTTTCATAAGACAATTTAATTTTGACTCTATTATAATTTTCTGGCTTAGGGTTGAATTTTATTTTGCTAGAAAAATTAATTTATTTTACATTTACAACCCTCAAAGGGGGAATGCACATTTGGCTTAGACCCTCAAGACACATAACCCATCTGCGACACAATATGATTTAGTAGACCAAGTGATTTGTAATAAAATAATTAAGCCAACTAGCTTAAATTATTCCCAAATCACTTTTACATCAGACTCGACTAAAAACACTAGGACTCACCTAAGATTTCGACCATAAATTTCACTCTAGCTTTGGGGTTTAAGCTGGAGGGAAAAAACTCTTCTGATTAGTCGTGTTTAGAAACACAGGTAATTAACGAGGTTAAAAAACCTCCTAAGATGAAATTCGTCATCAAAATCATAGGCTTACTTAGTTTGTTACATATACTCAAGGTCCTACTAGGATCAATTACATTACATAACTTGCAGAATAGGTGTACAATGACATGTAAACTGCTAATAGATGAACCGATCTTGTTGAAAAAATTTGGCACTTCCGGTTCCTTGGAACTTTGACAAATTGAGTGCAACAAAGATCACATAAAGGTTAGCCCCAAAAGAAAAAATGTTTTATCAACATAAGATTTAAAAGAACCAATAGGATTCAAGATGATGATGTCAACCATAAGGGTAACTATTTTTGCAGGGAAAGGAAAAAGGAACTACTTTTTTTAATTGTATTTTCGACTTATTTCCTTATCAATTTACTCAAATTTGAAGTGTAGGCACTTTTTGGACGTGGAAGTAAATTTTGCATAGTTCATAGTGAGATAAATTGAAAATACATGCAAAAATGAACACATTTTTTCATGTATTTTTAATTTATCTCATTGTGGGTCTATCAAAAATATGCAGAGTGCGTGCTCTTTGGATGTGAGTTCCTACAATTGAAATTTGGGTAAATCTATAAGGAGGAAAGTCGAAAACATAATAAAAAGGTAGTTTTATCTTTTCAAAATTTCTTGCCCTTTGACTATTATTATTTTAACTATTACTTTATTATTTTTCCTTATGAGGGCCATTTAAGGCCTCAAATTTTCTTTGATGTATTGTTAGCATATGGTCACTGGTTACGAGAAGCTCTTTTTGTGAAAATTCCAATACTAGAATCCTATTTCCACAACTGATATTATTTCTCCTAATTGTTAATCAATTAGCAATTTATCTGCTACGACAAATATCGAAATAAATACACTGCAACCTTCACAAATAAAATACTGCAGAAAAAATAATGCCCTAGAAACTAAGAAATGTTAGCACACACACATAAAAATAACACAATTATTTTTGGACAAAAGTCCATGGCAAACGCCACTTGGGAAAATTGATGTAGCAGTTGAGGTTTTATTATTAAGCAACAGTAAGAAATGCTGAGTACAACTGGATGCCAAAATTTGGCAATCCTACAGAGAAAAATACTAGCAAAAATCTAGCAAGGAATTTTCCTCACCCCACAGGGAAACTCACGACACGACTTGCCTTCAGAAATTCAGCCCTCTGACCATCTGCGTTAGCCTCTACGTTGCTCTGCGCAGCCTGCTGGATGCCAATCCCTTGACTGGTCTCTGATGAAGTCGTTATGCCTTCTGCTGACTGGAAAGATGCTTCTCCGACACTTTGGGACTCCTTTTCGGCCTCTGGAATTGAAGACGTCTCTTCCTCTCAGGAAATCGATCTTTCCCCTAGAGGTTGGTGGGCTGCCCCAACGTCAGCCTCTTTGTGGTTCTTTTGCCTCTTTGCAAATGCACTCGTTGGATCTGGAATGCCTCCTTCAGCCTCACTGTCTCTGCTCCTCACTCATTGCTTCAATCTCTAGCTCTCTCTTTGGCAACTGACTGCTGCTACTTTGGAAATCGATCTGCCAAGAAATCGAACTGCTTAAGTGTCTCAAGTGTATTCTCCATCACCACATTGATCCCTTCTTGTATCTTCCTATTGCGACTCCAACGGCCAAGATAAAATTTTAATTGATGGCTCAGATCATTTTTGGATCATTTTTGGATCGATCCATGTGAGTTTCTAGAGAATTCTCACCTTGAATTAATTAATTATGATTAATTAACTAGTTTTCATAAGTTTAGACATAGAAAACATTAAAAAAATGGTTAATAATCTAATTAAGTCATCTCTAGGTGGAATTTCCAGAAACGATTTCTGGGTTTTGGAAATCTCATGTATTCTAGCCTCCACTGAATTTCGTGGCTAGAACACATCCAATGCTACAGAAACTAACACTCACTCTTAGCGAGGACTGTGTTCTCTCTAGTGTTGCACATCCTGCCACAACACCCTGTCTTTGTATCATCTCCTGTCACGCTGTTAATGTCTGGCCATTATTGCCCACCAATTACTGCACGACTCTGATGTTGCATCTGTGCTGCGGATGACACTGTCGTACTGCATCTGCACTGCAACTCCCTTTCATTTGTTTCTACTGCAACTACAACTAAGAAGCATCCAAAATACTGAATCATCTGTGATCAACATGATGCATCTGTCTCCTGAGCCCTTGACTGCTACTAGCATCTGCATTGTTACTGAAGAATCTGCGTTGTTGCTAACTCTGCTATTGAGGCACCTACTCTGCTACCAACACTGCACTGGGCTCCTCAGCCTCTGACTACGACTAGTCTGCAACTGTCACTCTGGTACTGATTGCATCAACTGTCACTGATCCATTCTGCTACTAAATATTGTGGGCCACCATAACAAGGTAATGATTCATGAGGTGGACTCCTCAAGGACCCTGCCCAATCTCTGTAGCTCTTTGAGGCTACAACTACAAGTCACCCCACCTCACACATGGAGGTATGGATGTCATCTATCTTACCATGTGCTGCTGCCTGGTCCTGCTTCTCCTGCTTGTCCTTCTTTCTGAGTGGACACTAGGTACTGTAGTGGCCAAACTCACCACACCTGAAGCTCTTGACTGTAGATAGGTCCTTCTTCTTCTTCTTCTGCTCCCCTTGCCCCTGACATGGGACCCTTTGATGCGAGGGCCACATTCTCCACCTCCTTCACACCCTTCAATCCGTTGCTACTGCTACCACTGATGGAGCTCTTTAGAAGAACTCCCCTCAACTCCTCCTGCTGTAAGCCAGCCCACATTCTGTCCCATCCTGGTAGCGTGTCTCTGCCCTATATACTTTGGACAAAGACTTGCTAATCCTCAGAGACACTGTTTAGTGCCAACCTCACTAGCTCTGATAGTTGAGGCGGTGCCACAACGACTGCAAGATGGTCTCGGACCTCCTGAATTCTGGTGAGAAAGAGATCTATGTCTTCCCCCTTCTACATCTTGATGCATCTCAACTTTTCTTCTAGGAACATTTTCTGTTGCTCAGAAGTACCTTGGTATAGTGTGGAGAGAGCTACCCACATTTCCCTGTCAGTGTTCTTGCTAGAAATATGCGAGACTATGTGATCTCGAACTCCATCCAAAATCATCCTCTTCGCCCGCGCCATCTCCTTCTTGTATTCCTTTAGCTGATCCACATCGTAGGGAACTGCCACCACATTATCTATGTAGTTTTTCAAGCCATATTCATCTAGAAGGAAGGACATCCTAGCCTTCTAGATGACATAGTTGGAAGCACCATCCAACCTATCTTGATCTCTAAGCCCTGCTATGGCTATCTCTGATCAAGTCAAAAACTCCTTCTTTCCCTATGCTTGGTTGTTGCTCTGCTACTCGCACTTCCTCTCGGAATGCGCAAATCTGCTAGTTGCTATTGCTAATTTGCCTGGAGAAATTGAACTTTTGAGACTCGAAGTTCCGTGGGAGAAATTTCCCTTTGTTGTGTGTGCTTTTCTCTTCCACCCGATGTTGATTTTGCTACTGCAAACTGCAACAAAACCCTCTGCGTCCAACCAAAAATCTGCGTATGGAAAATCTGCGCTGCTGCTACTCCCTCAGACTGTTGGAATCACAATCCTAAGCAATTCGACTTTTTTGCAACCCTGCAACCGAAAATCGAATTTTTTGCCCCAACAATTTGGCCTGCCTGTTAATGAACTACGCAACCTCTAGGAATTTCGGCCTGCTGTTCTTATTGAACAACGAAATTCCCTTCTTTGCTTCCCTGCTGGACGTCAAGCCTCTGACTGGTCTCTGATGAAGTCGTTCTGCCTTCTGCTGACACCTATACGACACTTTGGGACTCCTTCCCGACCTCTGGAACTGAAGACATTTCTTCCTCTTAGCAAATCGATCTTGCCTCCAGAGGTTGCTGCGCTGCCCCAACGTCAAAGTCTTTGTGGCCGTTCTGCCTCTCTGCAAATGCATTCGCTGGATCTGGAATGCCTCCTCCAACCTCACTGTCTCTGCCCCTCACTCATTGCTTCGATCTCTAGCTCTCTCTCTGACAACCGACTGCTCCCACTCTGGAAATCGATCTGCCAAGAAATCGAACTGCTCAAGTGTATTCTCCATCCCCACGTCGATCCCTTCTTATATCCTCCTGTTTGGACTCCAATGACCAAGATTAAATTTTAATCGATGGCTCAGATAATTTATGGATCGATCTATGTGAATTTCTAGAGAATTCTAACCTTGACTTAATTAATTATGATTAATTAACTAGTTTTCCTAAGTTTAGACTTAGGAAATATTAAAAAATTGGTTAATAATCTAATTAAGTCATCTCTAGGTGGAATTTCCAAAAAAATTTTCTGGGTTTTGGAGATCTCATGTATTCTAGGCTCTCCACCAAATTTCGTGGCTAGAACACATCTGATGCTACAAAAACTAACACTTTCATGCTTAAATACCTATCGACTAGATATTCCAAATTTGATTATTTTGATTTGTAGTGCTTTCGATATTTTATCTCTTTGTCATTTTAGTCTGCTTCATTTTCTGTATGGATTGGGACAAGATGGAAATGCTAGGAGCATCACTCGCTAATCTACCATTCTTCACCCAAACACCTTGGTTCCCTTTTGGCATATCAATACATCAATGCTTTTTTGTTTTCTTTGTCATGTTCCCAATTTTTGTGCATGCAAAAATCATTTAGGAGTTTTTGCAACATTTTGGAAATATTAAAAAGGGGAAATATTATTTTGTGAGAGAAGGGAGAAATTATTATTTTAATGGGATGGCGACAAAATAACATTTTATTGGAGGAGGAAGGCAAAATATTATTTTAATGGAAAATGACAGCAAACTAATATTTTATTGAGTAAACGAAAATTATTATTTTATTGGAGAATGGTGGCAAAATAATATTTTATTGAGAAAGGAAGCAAATTACTATTTAATTTAAAATGGCAGCAAAAAGTATCAGTGGAAAATGGGCCCCACCAATAGAATAATAGGGAAAAAGGGAGAGTCTAGAAGCTAGAAGGAAGTTCAATGGAGAATTATAAATAGAGGATTGGGCTCAATTGGAAGGCATTCTATTCCTATATATTTCAATGTCTCATTGACAATTGAAAAAAAATCAAGCGAGTTTCAAGCGAAACTCAAAACTAATTTCGGTGGACTTCGAGTGCCACCCTAGTTAGCTCTCGGGGAAGATTATCTCAGATCTTCCATTGTGCTTATTGCAAAGATCTAATCATCTTTATTTGCAGGAGGCTCCAGCATTGGGATTTTAATTTGGTTGCAGGAGTATACCATCTCCAAGGGTCGAAAATAATCTCGTTCAGTTGGGCCGAATTAAATCTTGTACCAAGCATTGGAGGACCGAATCATTAGCCATAATTGTGAGAAGTCTGTGTTGTGAAGGAGGAGGTTGTATTGAAATTTCCAGATCGAATTATACTCAGATATCTTCAAGGCTGAAAATTATCTCCAAGCAGGGACGTGTTACAAGGGATTAGAAGGCTGAGTTCGTTATTTTGAAGCCAAGCGAAGGACGCATATAGAGAGGCCAAGCATTCATTCTCCTTCCAGAAATTAGAGGCCGAATCATTTGTGTACCAACAGTAAATTCAAGAGCTCGAAATCATATGTTAGCAGCATTTATTTTCAAGTAGGGCTGAGTAGTATTCTCAAGAGTCCGAATGGATTTAGGGACTGCTTGTCTTGGGTTCAATTTCATAAGTTGTAATGGCAAAGTGAGGGCAGAATTCACCCCTATTTCAGACTGAAATTCTATGCCCAGAACTGAAGTATAACCTCTTCAACCAACCACAGTCCATTAAAGGAAAGAGCCAACTAACTATGCACAGTGAATTTCAGATTTGAGAATTTCCCTTGGGCCGAGTTCATAATCAAGGCAGAGAGGCTTTAAAAAAAGGGTGCTGTAGCAGCTTATTAGTTGAGGTGACCAAATTGTACTTTGGGCGTCCAAGAGAGTCAGTATTGGCATAATCTTGTAGCAGCTGGGTAATTGTTTTGAGTATCAAATTATCAAATCAGCTGGAGCATCTTCCAGGTGGTAAAATTCTGTTGTTGCTCTCACATTTGTCCTCAAGCTGCTCACTAAATGTTTGACAAATTTAATATGAAGTACCTGTGCATTTCTGTTTGTTAATAGTGCCATTCATATCAACAAGTTATGAGAAAGTGGTCATATTATAGTGCTGGTTTGAAGTCTGAAAATCTATACATATATACATGAATTATACCATTGCTCATTGTGCCCAAACATTAGTTTAAAGTTTAAACTACCCCTACAACAGCAATAACTCAAGCTGATTTGACAAATTCTCACACTGAAGATTACAATAAAAACTTTGAAATTTGATGGGAATTTAAGGAATTTTGGGAAAGGAACATTACATTCTCCATATTATTTTTTGCTTTAGAATTTCCTTAAAAATGTAATTTTTCATGAATTTAACGATAAGGCCTTGAACTCTCAAAATCATGCAAGTCTATACATTGTAGGGAATGAGGAAGAGAGCAGTTCTTACTATTAACATTTATATATAATTTTGACTCTGCGTATTATTGGATGAGTTTTATAGATAGACCAATAATCTCAAATTTAGAATTTAGAAATTTTCTTTTGTAGCTTCCAATGGAAAATAAAACGTATGGGAAAGGATTATAGTCCACAAAAATAGAAATGTGTCAAGGGAAAACGACATCCTAAGAGTAAATAGTAAAAGAGATATTCAGTGGATTTGGTAATTCTATTCTATTGGATGCAACAGGTAGTTTAACTACGAATTTTGTTTGCCATAATTTTTAGACTTTGTGCAATGCTGCTTATCACGTGTTTTTGGTTATAGTCAGTGTTGCCATTCTGACATCAGTGATTTGGTTTAATTGTAACAGGTGGACAAACTAGTATCAGGTAACTCCAAGTCCAGGCTTCTTAGATAGTTTTTAATATCAGGTCACTATCCATGTTGCTGCTGCTTCTCCATGTACATTTAATATTTATCTAGATATGGCATTACTTCATTGTTAATGCATATGGCCATTACTCGTTATTTTTTTTTTTTATCCATGAGTAATATCTTTATATTCCATATGAGGATTATACATGTTTTGGTCCTCAAGGAACTGCTCAGACTCAACAGCAAGGCTTGAAACCATTACAACAGAGCTCATCATGTTACTTGCAGGAACCAAACCTGTGTGGAGAAGATAACAATCATTCCTCCCAACCACTCTAGATAAACCCAATTAACAATAGTCATTTCTATTTATAAGATAATAAAGTGTATATGAACACCGCTTGTATTTTGTAAGGGTTTTCTTTGGGTGACTTCCTAGAGATTCTCAGGCTTTGTTAAAACAGTGTCAGTTATTTATCTAACAATTTGCCCAAAGCTCAAATCAGTGTCAATATGAAAGAAGAAACCAATAGTTTTTATGTTACGCCGAGAAAATTTTGGGCCACAAAAAGGAGATAGAATTTGGACATAAATGACATTCAGTTGACATAACTCATATATTGCTACACAAAGAAGACACAAAAGACACTCAGGCTACATTAATGTCAACATTAGCTAAAAATGACATTCAGGTTATACAACAGCAGAGGTTATTACATTACCTCTGCTGTGCATAGGTTCAAATTATTTTCCTGAGATAATTTTTACATAAATCTGAAATTCACTGTGCCTGGTTAATTGGCTCTTTCCTTTAGTGGACTGTGGTTGGTTGAAGAGGTTATACTTCAGTTCTGGGCATAGAATTTCAGTCTGAAATAGAGGTGAATTTCAGTCTGAGGGCAATATTTATATCATTCCACAGTCTATGTCAGATAAATTTATGATGTAACTGAAAAAGGGTCATATAATCTTTAACTTCAACCAAGTGTTATTGTTGCTCATCAGACAATGAACAGAGATCACTTATTGTAACATTTTAATAAAGAGGATGAATATTTCAATTGGTATCACAACTCTTTTATCAGACTTAAATGCTCCCAACGATGATAACTTTCTTTTTGTAATGAGAAGATTTGCCAACAGCGAGAATATTTGAGATTACATGTGTTTAGACTCTAGAGAATGTTACGACTGTTGGAATCACGATTGTCGTTACACCAAAACCTGCAGGTGTTAGTAAATGGACGCATCGCCAGAGTTAATGGATCCACAAGAGGTGGTGAAGCACAATATTGCGAAACATGCAGGGAGCACTGGTTTATCCAATGTCCAACAATACCCTCCCCCCAGTGCAAGCCTGGTGTGATGCAAGCTTGAGATCTTTGGCTCTGATACCACTTGTTGGAATCACGATTGCCGTTTCACCAAAACCTGCAGGTGTTAGTAAATGGACACATTGCCAGAGTTAATGGATCCACGAGAAGCGGTTAAGAACATGTCGCGAAACACGCGTGGAGCGCTTGTTTATCCAATGTCCAACAATGACCAGCAATTTTAATATATGAGATCATAGAGCATTACTATTGTAAACAGAAAAAACATGTCACCGATCAAAAATCCCTTTGTGCTGTGTGAAGTTACACGTTCATGTAACAGTGGTCATTCAATGAAAGCAATATGCTTGCAAACAGTTGAGGCACATTAATGGTGTTAAGAAACATATCAATCAAGCCACATTAATGCGAAATTTCCATGGTTGCAGTGACTGGGTATTTTTCTCTTAACTTATGCAATTTATTTGTCTTCCATAAATTAATATTACAACAAATAATGAACAATCCACTACTGCAATCTTCACAAATAAAAATGCTGTAGAAAATAAAGTATTGGAACTGAAAAAGTATGCACACACACAATAAAACTGACACTATTATTTTTGGACAATTGCCCCTGGAAAATCCCCAAAGAACCAATGCAAAAGATGAGGGTTGTATTATTATCTTCAGCAAATAGAGAATTACAACTGTTTGCCTTTTTAGTAAAGCCCTGACAATTTTATCTCACTAGAAAATATCTGGGAAAACCCTTTTCTATCCCGCAAATTGGTTTGGCCTCCTCTTGGCCGCTCGCACCTCATCTGGCAACTCACACTACTGCCTGAAATGTGCAGTGTTGGCTGAGGATAATTTGTACAGCATTCGGGACACTTCCCTGCAAGTTGTCCTGCCTCCCTTTGTCTCATGGAGCAGTTCACTCTTCCTTAAGACACCTGTTCCAGCAACTGGAAATGATATGCTGCTCCTGCAACTCGCACTAGTTGAATACGACCTTCTTTCTGGAAAACTCAGCCTCCTTTCCAGACTTTGGAAAACTAGACCCTCTTGAGAATTTCTCTGTAAATTCTCATTGCTGAAACCCCATTACTGACTCACTTCCTAGCTTCAATTGTGCCCTTGCTGAATATTGCAACTGGGTAAGTCGAACTGCTTGACTTGCTCTATGTCTTCTCCAAACCCTTCACCCTGTTCTTATAATCTGTCATTAGAGTCTCAACAACCACGATCACATCTCAACCATTGGCTAAGATCATCTTTACTTCGTCAATTAGCTTTTCTGGAAGTCTCCAAAGCAAAATCGAGCTTCCCCAATTAATTCTCTTTAATTAACCAATTTTTCCTAAGTCTTTTCTTGGGAAATATTTAATTATTGGCTAATTAATTAAGTTAAGGTGTCTCCAAGTTTTTTCTTGCGAAACCTTTTTGGATTTTGGAGATCTCATGTTCTTTAGTCTCTTAGACATCATAGGGACTAGAACACCTGTCTGCTATTGCCATAAACTAACACTCCCTCTTAGCGAGGAAGGTGTTCTCCACTATACCCATCTGCTCCTTGAAGTAGATAAACTTTGTCCTCCCCAAGGCCTTTGTGAGTATATCAACCACTTGTTGGTTTGTGGGAACATGCTATAGCCAAATTGATTCATGTTGAACACAATCTCTGATTCATCAGGGATAATTGAAACATCTTGTGCACCACTGCGCTACTCTGATCTCACACTGTTGATGCCCATGTGCTTCTGCATTGCCTTTGCGCTGTTGCTATCACTACAACTGTGTGCTGATCTCTCAGAATGTGAAGATTTAAACTTCCATAGGCCATCTTCCTCGGAAGCTAGACTCCCTTTGAGTCTCGATCTCCCATTAAAAATAACTGGGAAATCTCTCTGGTTGGAATTTGGCCTTGCTCTCTGCAACTGGCCAATTCACATTGCCTACTGTGTCATTTCAACTAGTTTTGCAATCGTCTCTCGAGTATCTGACTACGCCTTGCACACATTGCAACTGGCTCTACAACTGCCTTTCAAGTATCTTATTGCGCCTTGCTGACCTTTCGATCCCCCTGCTACACAACTACTTTGGGCTCCTGTAGCAAAGGTATTGATCCAACTGAGAAACACACAAAAACTGGACCTAATCTACTGATCAAGCCATCCTTGGCTAGATCTAGACCTCCTTGTTGCTCCACCCTCGGATCTTGCCCAAAATTGGCATACTGGAGTGTCATTCTCCTCCTCATGAGGATAACGCTGCAAATAAGTTGAATTCATCCTCCAATCACAAGTGATTAATTTCTGTCGAAGCTGTTGTTTGCTTCCCCTTCTTCCTCTTTAGACATTGGTTGACATAGTGACCTAACTCACCACATCTGAAACACATGACCTTCGACAGATCTTTCTTCTTTTCTCCTTTAGGTGGAGCATGGTGCCTTTATTTTTCTTTGTTGTAGCTCCATTTTTCAACAAACCTGCAAACATATTCTAGTAAAGCCCTTGAACAATAACTAGTTTTCCCTTGGGGGTTTTTTAAGGGACAATTGTCCAAAAATAACGGTGTCATTTTTATTGTGTGTGTGTGTGCATATTTTCTCAGTTTCGTATTTTATCTTCCACAACATATTTTATTGGTGAAGATTGCAATAGTGAATTTATCGTTATTTGCCATAAAATAATTTACAGTGGACAAATAATCAGCATAAGGTAGGAGATAAATATCTAGTTATTGCAATGGTGGAAATTTCACATGGTATCAGAGCGAGTTGGATTGGAGAGGTTATAGAGGAAAGGAAAAAAGGGTTGTGTAGTTCAGAGGGAGATCTGAAGTACAATAAATGAAATTTGTGCAGGCCTAGCTAGGCAGTGCGAATTGTAGAGGCAGAGATTCGATTTCCAGTCCAGTTTAGAGGAAAAGTACGAATTGTCTCAGATAGTAACAACAGGGTGTAAGGGTTCCAGAAAAGGCTTCCAGTGAGCAAATCAGAGATTCGTAGAGTAGATCTATCGTAGAGGTTTGCAGCAAAAGGGTTTTAAAGAAACATATCAATAGGGGGAAGGAAGAGAAAGCACACAGAGTTTTTCGAGAGAATTTCCCAATTGTTTTTTAGAGGGTTTTCAAATTTTTCCAGTGTGAGGAAAGGGAGCCAAAATTTCCAGCAATAGAGGTCGAGTTGAGGTAGTACAAATTGTCAGTTTGTACTACTAGTCAAGCCAATGTGTGTTTCAGGGTTAGTAGTGCGTGTGCCAATGTCAGGGGAGATTCCAGAGGTAGAGTGAGTTGTCTAGGAGTGAAGCATTAGGTAGTGCGAATTTTCAGAAAATGTTTTAGAGACTAGTTGAGTTCCCAATAACAATTTGCCAACATGAGCTGCAAAGGAAAAGGCTGAGTTAATTTGCCGAAAGGAGAAGGAGATTTCCTAGTTCATTAATTCTCAAGTATATTGAGGTTCACAAAGTTTTCTAGAGATGGCCGCAGCAGGAATCAAAGATCAGGACTGACTGGATGGAGCCTCCAACTTTGGCTTCTGGAAAGCGAGGATGTTATTCCTATTGGATGAGCATGGTCTGAAGGAGATTGTGACAACAATTGTTGTTGTAAGTAGATCCTATCTTGTTACATGATTACAGGAAGGACATGGACAAGGCTAGGAGGATGGCCCTCGATGGAATACGAGATCATATCGTTACACATATAGTAGAAAAGACTACAATGAAGGAGATGTGAAACACCATCAACAAGCTATACTAGGACCCTTCTGAGAGTCGGAAGATGATACTCAAGGAGAAGCTGAGGACCATAAAAATGAACAAGGGCAAAGGAGTAATGTTGTATTTCACCAGGTTCAGTCGATTAGAGATCAACTTGTTACTGTTGGAGAAAAGTTGGTAGAGGACGAATTGTTGCATATAACTCTAAACGAGTTTACCAAGGAATGATGAACCTTTGTTCAGGTGATTATTAGATGGGATATGCTACCAGACTGAGAACACCTGTGGAATGACTTCACTCAGGAGGAATTGAGGCTTAGTCTTGTCGATGGTACTACTAGCAGCAGTGGTAAGGGACTAAAGGAAGGGAAGGAAGAAGAGAACATCGTTCTTGCAGGGAAGGGAAAAGCGAAGAAGGGTCCCAACTGGGGACAAGACTCAAAGGGCGAAAGTAAGGTCTTGTTGAAGGTCAAATGCTTCGGATGTGGTGAACTTGGTCACTACGTCAGTGAGTGTCTAAAGAGGAAGAAGGACAAGAAGGGGAGGCAGACGTTAGCTTCGGTAAAAAATGATGATTTGTCCTCCAAGTTGGTGGATGAATTTGCTATGTTTGCAGCATTATCCCTAGGAGGAGCAGGAGTATTACACTCGAGTATGCTAGATTAGGCAGGTACTGAGGGATGAGTAGGAAGAAGATCTAAATCGTAGCGAAGAGGGCTTGATTAGTAGATTAGATCCAATTGCTGTGATTTCTTAGTTGGATCATTACCTTTGCTATGGGAGCCAAAGAGTTAAAGTAGCAGGGGAATCGACAGGTGTGAAATTTCGTTAAATTGCAGCAATTGCAATTTATTCTTTTAAATGATTAGTAGTTTATTTGTTTTACGACAAATAACAAATAAATCACACTGCAATTCTTCGCAATAAAATTTTGTTGTGGAAGTAAATTCAAGAACTGAGAAATAGATGCACACATATAAAAATTGACAATTATTTTGGACTAAAAAGTCCTCGGGAAAAGCCCAAAGGGAAAACCAGTGCAACAGATCAGGGTTTATTTTATTATTATGCAACAAAATATTATGAGTACAATAATTTGGATGCCCAACTGGCAATCCTCCAGCAAATATTTGGCAAAAATAAAATGGAGAAGATTTCTCCCTTTTGCAATCAATCCAACCGCCATTGGCTTTCTCGAACCCCACAATGGAAAACTTGCTTTGCTTGGAATTCGAATTGCTTGGCATGTATAATTCGCACTACCTGCTACTCGACTCTAATTGAGGTTTCCAACCTCCCTCTGCCTCTAGAAAATATTTTCCTTTTAGAGCAAGATTTGACCTCTGACAACTGAAACAAACCCTCTTCGACAACTCACACTGGCATCTGTGACCTTCTTTGCAGATAACTCAGCCTCCTCTCTCCTTCCTCTCTACCACTAGAGAAATGCTGGAAAACTCTTTGGAATCCTCCTCTTGCTGCTCCCTCTCTCTAATTCTCTTTCTTTGGCTTGAACTGTGCCCTTTTTGAATCACTGCAACTGGGTGGCTCGATTTGCCTTAGCTAATTTTCTCTCCCTTGTGTCTATCTCCATCCCTTTGACTTGCTCTTATAATCTCTCGCCAAAGCATCAATGACCAAGATCTAATCGTGATCGATGACTAAGATCATCTTAGACTTGATCCAAGTCACTTACTGGAAGTCTCTAGAGCACAAGTCGATCTCCCCAATTAATTCCCATTAATTAATCAATTTTCCTTAGTTAGACTTTGACATTTTTAATTATTGATCAATTTAATTGAGTGGTCTTTAGGTGTTTTCTCTCGATTTTTTTTCTTCATTGTTTTGTTATCTGGGTTTTGGAGATCTCATGTTCCTTATCCTCTTAGACACAAATCAAGGCTAGAATAGTTGTCTGATGTTACTGAAACAATCCATAAACTAACATTCACTCTTAACGAGGAAGGTGTTGTCCACGACACCCATCTGTTCTTTGAAGTAGACGAACTTAGCTCTCCCTAGAGCTTTCGTGAGTATATTTGCAACTTGCTACTCTATGGGAACATGCTATAGTTGGACTAAACACGTTGCTGATGTTTGACATCTGTGATACAACTAGTTCTCATTGTCCATCATGCTACTGCACAAACTTTGATCCACCTGCTACCATCTTTAGTTGAATCAACTCTAACCTTTGTTGCTACTATCACTGCATTGTTGTTACAACTACTGCAATAGTGAGTTTGATCTCACCTGATCTCTCTCTAAAACAAAACTGTGAAATATTTACTGGATGGAAACTCCCACATGGAGTCTCACTCTAGCTGGAACTACTCCTGCAACCTGCATTTGGGCAATTCACACTGCCACCTCCAATCACATGAGCTTCTTGCAACTACAACTTGAAGCTCGATCTCTATAGATCTATTGTGCTCTTGCACTAGCTCTGCAATTGTCTCCGCAACTACTTCTTGAGTCCTCTGACTACCACTAGCTTTGCACTGTCTCCTAAGCACCTAACTGCGCCCAATTGTATCTGACTGCAACTAGCTTTTCATTGTCCCTCTAGATCTGACTATGGATGCTAACACTAATCATCTTGCTACTGAATACTATGAGCCCTTGTAGCAAGTGTGATGATCCATGTGATGAGTATGCTGCAACTACTGCCGCTCATCCATGGACCATGCCCAATCCTACAACTCTGAAGCATCACCCTCCTCCTTTTGGAGGTATAGTTGCTATCAATGCAAATTCCTCCATCCTATGTCAACTCATTTATCTTTGCTGAAGCAGCCGTTCGCTATTGCCCCTTCTTGTCCTTCTTGCTCTTTGTACACTGGGTGACATAGTGGCCAAACCCACCGCACCTGAAGCATTTGACCTTCTACAGGTCCTTTTTCTTCTTCTCGCCTCCTTTTGAGTTTTGTCCCTGATTGGGACCCTTTTTCCTCTTCCCTTTCCTTGCAAGGGTGACACTTTCTTCTTCCTCCTCAGCTTTTGGTCCTTTGTTGTTGCTGGTGGTAGTACCTTTGATTAAGCTGAGCCTTAGATCCTCTTGTGTGAAGTCGCTCCTCAGGCGTTCCCAATTTGGAAGTTGATCTCGTCCAATGACCCCCTGAACAAAGGTCTGCCATTCCTTGGTAAACCGGTTTAGAGCTATTCGCACAAGCTCCTTGTCTTTTGGTTTCTTCCCTAAAACCGCCAGCTCATCACAGACTTTTTGAATTATGGTGAGGTAGGAAGTTACCCTCTCACCTTTCTGCATCTTCATTGTCCTCAACTTCTTCTTGAGAATCATTTTGTGATTCTTTGATGGATTCTCGTACAACTTTACGATGGCATCCCACATGTCCTTTGTTGTAATCTTGTTTGCAATATGGGGGACGTGATCCCGAACCTCGTCTAGGGCCATCCTCTTAGTCTTGTCCATTTCTTTCTTGAAGTTTTCCAACTGTTGTGCATCTGTTGGCTCTACCTTGACGTTGGTCACGAACTCCTTCAAGCCATGCTCATCTAACAAAAGTTGCATTATGGCTTTCCAGATGCCAAAATTAGAGGCTCCATCAAGTCTATCTTGATCCCTGAGTCTTGCTGAAGCCATCTTTGCAAAACTCGAATAAATTGGATATTGGATTTGGAAATTTCCTTCTCCTTCCTGCTCGACCTTCCTTCTGCTACTCACACACCCTTAGGAATGTGTAGATCTGCCTCCGAAAATCCTTCTTTGGCTAATGAACTGCCTTTAGCTACTTACTGAGAAGATTTCTCCCTTCTGCAATTAATCGGGCCTCCATTGGCCTGCTCGAACCCCACAATGGAAAACTTGCTCTGCCTAGAATTCGCACTGCTTGGCCTAGATAATTTGCACTGCCTACTACTCTACTCCAACTGAGCTGTCCAACCTCCCTCTGCCTCTAGAAATATTCGCTTTGCCTTCCGGACCAAGATCCGACCTCTGGCAACTGAAATGAACCCTCTCTAACAACTCACGCTAGGGTTTATGACCTGCTCGCACTAGCTTCTACGACTTTCTTTGCAGATAACTTAGCCCTTAAAAACCCTAGTGACTTTCTTATATAGGAGATTTAAGTTCAAAGCTTGCAAATCTAGTCCCTTTGATGGATTGATGACAAATTTTGCATAAATAATAAGAAACAAGAGTTTTGTTGAGAAAACCCATAAATCTTCTCTTCTTATAGAATAGATCATGTGAGAATTCCAATACCCAAACACCAAGACAAAGTCCTTCCACAAGCCCCAAGTCACCTTCTTTCCAACCTTTCCTAACCAAGTCAATTTCAACAAAGTCTATGTTGGTCAATGGTCAACAAATCTGGTGTGATTTTCGGACCTGCAACTCTTCTTGAAATTCTCGACCCTTGCAGCAGACTCGTACCTTGGCACGCGTGAGAAAAACTAGGGCATAATTCAAACATGTGACAAAAAACTCTCATTTGACTCTCATTCTCTCTCCTTTGACTTCTCTTTCTCTTGACTTTTTTCGCTCCTTTTATTTCTCTTCTTGGCATAGAAATCGAAGTTTGTGATGATCCTTCAAATGAGTTTGAATTGCACTGTATTTATACCCTTCCATGAGGTTGAATAGGTGTCTCTCTGGGTGGACTTGGTCTTGTGGTGGAGTCCAAATAGGACTTTGACTCAAGTACTTTGGTTTGACTCATGACACTATTTCTTTTGACTTGACAAACCCTAGAAGCATGAAGAACATGCTTGAACTAAAAAATAATTTGACTTTGCGCATGAAACCCATGCTTGAAAAATAATAATAATTAATTTTCTTTTTCTTTTTCTTTTACAAGAGATGCATTTAGATACATGTACAATGATAATTATGAAGACCGAGTGTAGTTACATCTTCAACAAGTTCATGAAAGATAATTTACTTTTTAATATTTCATATGACAAACATTAATTTTAGCAATTTTATGCAAAATGGAAGAAAATAACATTAAACTTACACCATTCAAGTTATTTTCACTTCATCAATCCATAGAAAGCCTTCTCCATGCAAAACATATCTTCCCCAGGAAAATTCACACTCTATCTAGCCATAATGTCTAAGACAAAAGAAGGATTACTAGTGCACACTCTTTTAAGAGACATCAAATGAGTGTTTGTGACCATGATCCAATAGAATTTGACCCCCCTCTATCTAAATGAGGGTAATTGAGTCAAACCTATCTTAATTAAAAAGTAAAAGCCCTAAAAGTTTGCTTTAAGCATCCAAGAAGGCTAATAGGTCACAAGCCGACCTATAGGTGGCTTTACATAATAATGAAACATAATAAAAAGATATATTTTCCAACATTTGTGGGATAATTAGTTCTCCAAAATGACTTCACCCTCAATTAATAAGTTACAACTGGGTCTAAGAGTGCTCCGACACCTCGTCAAAGTGAAAGGTTGCATCTCCAAGTCATATCTCATCCAAAATGTCACCATCATGAAGCCCTGCATCACCTTCCTATGGTTTACATAGGTTATATGGCAACCATAGGCCATGTCATTAGCATCAAAAGAGGCATGCTATGCCTCCCAAAGTGTCTCAAGTGATCACCATCCTCATCTAGGTTTCAAAACAAAGAAACCCATCAAGTAGGTAATGAGCCCAACTTAGGAGCATCCCGAGTCCGCTGAGGCACACCATCAATCTTTTCAACGACCTGACTTCTTGGCTCAACATTTTAGCATATGGTGGCGTGGAAGGTGTTATTCATCCATGTGAGGGCCTCCTCAAGGCCAATGCTCACATTTGGAGAGGGAATACTTGGGAATGCAAGGTCACAAGTGCTTTCATGTTGGGCCAGACATCCTCCTCAATTATGCTACAGAAGGGCCAAGCTATCCCTCAAGGGATATATAATGCATCTGTAAGAAACCACCCGAAACAAACCCTCAAGATTAAGTGAGATCAACATATTAGGTAAAGAAACTATTATGCTATCATATTCAATGCTAGGGGCACAAAAGTATTTCACACAAGGCCTGACTCCAAATGTCTTTCTAGCTGATGATTTGTAAGAAAGTCACCACACTTGTGTTAGGGATGATTATACAGTTAACCATATTAGGTGCCTTGTACTCCAAAAGAAGGATAGTTCCTAGGTAGGACCATCAATCCATAGGTGCATGTGATAAATATGTACATGGATGGGAAAGGATTTAAGGAAGATGCCACTGCCTTGGTGCTAGCGGGAATAGGTGCAACAACTTGAGTGTAATGACGATAAAAGGAAGCAATCATGAAGGCCTGAGTTACCCCTTTCCTCATCGTGCTTTTTTGCCCCTCTCGTGCACCTTTTCTTTAATGATTTTTCTTTTCTTTCTTGCATAGCTTGGGTGACTAGGTTGCTTTATGCTTTTAAAATACCCCTTAAACATGTAGCGGTTATTGATCCTATTTGTGCCCCTCTTGAACAGTGGAAAGAAAAGGCCTTAGGGAAGGTCACATTTGACTAGGGGCAAATGATAACCTCCCAGGTGAAGTGCGGGAACAAGGATACAATAAAAAACCCGTGATCCACATTAGAATGCCCTTAGCATTAAATAAAAGCAAATGATTACTGAAATGGTTTGTGTACCTTTTGATAGATTACCCACCTTCCTTCAATAAGTATGTTACATAGGAGAGAGCGTTGATAAGAGCATAAGTGGAGAGCTATGAAGCAAAGCTATTTGTGGATCATCGTAGGGCTGTTTGCTGACAAAAGAGGATAAGTTTTTTTACCTGGGTGTTACCCATCGAAGTGGGTAACAAGGAGCATGGGTTACTTCAATGTGCCTAGTTCGAGGACATGATCAGGGACTAGATGGAGGTGTCTCTAGACAAAAGAGGAGGATGTTCAAATGTGGAGAAAGGACTTGTGAATTGGAGTAGAAGGTTGGCAAGGTAGAGAACATCTTGGTAGACCATAAGAACATTTTGACAATTTTGACAGATAGAATTTTGAGGGATATCCTAGAGTAGCAACCAATGAAAGTTGATGAGATGAGGTTGTTGGAATGTTTCGAAGGACAGATGAATGACTTACCCATGATCCATGAGTGCAACCCAGAGTCATCACAACCTTGGTATAGGCATGCCAAGGAGGAGATTGCATCGATTGTAGAGATACTTGGAGCTCTTGAGTGACCAAATCAACTCAAAGTTAGTGCCAAATCAACTACAATAGTGAGTTTCCAAGCAAGGTATTCATCATATCCCGACAATCCATATGAGATAGAAAAGGTGTGGAGGGGCTTTTAGTAAGTTTGATAAGGGTCTAGGTAGTGTAGAGTTTTTGCTTTGTACATGTGCATTTTTATGGAGTTATTCTTTGCATGGGCTTCATTGACTTGGCGACTAACACTCATGTTTTAACCTGACTTGGTCAAGCAAGTGTTTTAATGGGATGAGTTAGATTGAGTCAAACATGGATTATATATCTAGCATTGAATGCTCATCTTGTACTAGTGATTTCCTAAAAAAAGTCAAGTTTATAGTCACTTTAACTCAAATGGTTCTAATAACGTTAGCGCCTAGTGAGTAATACGATAACTCCCATTAGAGTAAGAAAACTCAGAAAGAAAACAATCATAATGTCAACGGATTGCAATTGAATTGTGCTTTTGGAATCACAAGTACATCTAATTGTGAAGTTCAAGGATTAGAACATGGTAGTATCAAGTGTATGTGTGAAGTTACTCTAGAAGAAATCAACTTTCTACATTTGTGATAACTTATAAGTGGGATGGAGATTTTAGTGAACTTTGATTCTTATCTGTTTGACACATCAATGGTCAGAGATGAGGTTGGTAAAGTGACTTGTTATGCATTATATTCATGTAATCAACATCATTTCTCATTTGGTGGTAGCTTTAGACTCTGATATTTGAAGACTGAAGTCCATTTAAAGGTAGGATGTTGACATCTTCTTTATTGCCTTTGGTCCATATATGTTTGTATTGTAGGACAAATGTTTGCTTTATGGCCATTAAGGGAAGTTACGAGACTTAGCTTAGTATGATGGCCATATGACTATTTTAACGTTTAATACTTTAGTGTTAGGCATTTAATAAAGTTAAGTGCCTTAGGTTAATAAAGGCACATGTCATAAGTAATATTAGGTCATAATTCTATTAAGTCATGCCCTAATTTTATAAGGTGGTTCTATGGGACTTGTCTATCTCATGAGGCATTGTTATGTATTTATATTTACCATATGAATCATATCAAGTAATCGCTCTTTTTTGCTCTTCTCAATTTGCAGGCTTGCTATTATTTATGTGCATTATCTAACAAGCTTTGGAAAGAGTGCTACAATCAAATTACAACCTTTGCTTTTCAAGAAAACTAGGAAAGGAATGAGTTTGACAATTGAAAATGCATGGTGCTATTTAATGTGGTATGAATTCTAATCTTAAAAAGGGTAAGCAATGAGAAAGCTGAAGACAAATGGGAGGACAACTGAAAAATGATGGTATACATAAGTTTGTTAATGCCCATGGATGACCAAATAAAGTAAGTAATGGGACTCAAAAGTACAATTCAATATTGACAAACTACAAGAGTGCCAAAGCAACTCCTAGAATCTAAAGGAGAAAATGAAATATAATAAAGTACTGAAAAACAGAAATAGCCAAAAGCATAAGCATAAATACAATATGGTAAAGGGTTACTCATCATCATAAATAGGTGCAAAACAAAAGGGAAGAGGAAACCCCAATGATCACATTAGAAACAAAAGTGGAAGTATAAGTAAAAGTAGAGGAGGGAGATAAAATGTCCCTATTATACATAGAAGGATCTAATACATTGCTTGACGATGTTCTAAAGGGAGAGTCGAGGACTATACCCAATTATGTAACTCTTGGAGGGAGTTGAGAATGACTTATAGGGTCTCTCCTAACACTTGAGGTTGTTGCAAAGAACCTAGTGATGAAAGATTGTTCTCCAAATGGGTGGAGGAAACTAAATTGCACTATCGAAGGGGAACTCATTAGATATCTTGTGGTGTAGTTTGAGCAAAAAATTGAGAGGTGTGTGGTATCACTAATCTCTTGTTGGATGTGTTTTGAGTGTTTGTTTGCCACTTGTTGCCATTGATAATGAGATAGAAGGAAAAAAGGAAGTGTTTAGCTTATTGGAGTCCATTGTGAGAGGTCCTCGTAAGATTTGTCTCTAGCGTACCAACACCTCTCTCATAAAAAAAGCCATGCATCTTTGGAAGAAGGTGGTAGTGAGGAAATGACCGAAGTCTCAATAGAGGCAATGGAACCTTCTTTCGACCTTATGGTAAATGGGACACCTAAAGGTGAGCTTCTTCTTGTTGATTTTTGGTAGCATCAGATGTGCTCTAGCCATGAAAATTGGTGGAGAGGCTAAGGCACATGAGATCTCCAAGACCCAGAAATCATTTGGAGAAATTCCACTCGGATGAATAGACATTAAAACAATTAATATTTTTACTGGGATTCCTAAGTCTAAACTTAGGAAAATTAAAATATTAATGTGTATTAATATAAAATGGGTGAGAAAGTTCTAAGAGATGAGGATCAAGCCAGATTCAATCTTAGCCGTTGATTAGGGACTTAATCTCTATCGTTGAATCGTCAACAAGAAAAGTATAAGAGTAGGCTTGAGGGTTAGTTGGAGACACACCAAGAGAGATCAAGAATTCAATTTTTTGGGGCTAGGTTTGTTGAGGAAATCAAGTTAGAGATCAGTGGCAGTGAGGGGCAGTTCAGCAAGGGATTTCGATCCAAGGCTGAAAAATACATATCAGAGAGGCAACAAAGTGCCGGAAGAGGGAGCGCAGAGGACGCAAAAGCCATAGAGGCAGATGCAGAGCACGCAAAGGCTGACACAAAAAGCCACAGAGGTTGACGCAGAAAGCCGCAAAAGTTGACACAGAAAGCCACAGAGGTTGATGCAGACAACGTAGAGGGTTGTAGAGGCTGATGCTGGGTTGAAGAGGCTGCGGTGAGCATAGTTGCGGGGGAGTGCCCCCCCCATCGAACCTGCTCCCGAAGCGCGCTCCGGGTGGGAGCGACTCCGGAGCGCCTCGGGAGCGCGATTCCCCCTAAAAAAATTTCGCTCCCTGCCGTTTTCGGGAGCGACTTAGGGAGCGGTCGCTCCGTCGCTCCCGGAGCGCTTTTTTAAGCCCGGGAGTGATCGGGGAGCGATTGCTCCCGATTGCTCCCGGTCATTAAAAAAGCGCTCCGGGAGCGATTTTAACTGCGCCGGGAGCAAGTCGGCGGAAAAAAATTCCGCGAACCCGAAAAAAAAATTAAATTTTAATTTTTTTTTGTTTGTTTGTTTTAAAAGCCCAAATGGCATAAAAAATTTCATTTTCAAAGATTGAATTGGCTGAGGAGCAAGAGCAAGAGCAAAGGAGCAAGGAGCAAGTGCTGAAGAGCGAGGAGCGAGGAGCAAGCCTGCAGAGGTAAGTAACTTAGTAATTTAGCTAATCTAGCTAGTTTAATTTAGTTAGGTAGTAATTTAGTCATTTTAATTTAGTTTATTGAGTATTAAAATTATGAATTTGAATTAAATTGATAAATTAAGTTAATTAATCCCAATAAATTAAATTAATTTGCAGATTGTTGAATCAAAACCCTACAAACATCAAACACCATGGACCTGACTATATTTCTGGGCATTTTCCTCTTCCTGGTCCCTTTTATGGTTATTATGGTGCTGGAGAGTAGGAAACAGAGGGGCCAAACTGAAGAGGAGGATGAAGAAGCTGGAGAAGTCAAATGGGTGAAAACCCCGGTGAGGAGGAGCTGGAGGAGGGTGAACAGGACCCTCAAAAAACTAAACAAGACCAAACCCCATTGTGGAAATATGTTCACAGGGTTGAAACAGGGAGAGGGGGTGGAACCACTAAATTTCATTGCCCCCATTGCAACACTGATTACACAGGTTCATACACCCGTGCTAGAAGACACCTCTGCGGGAAAAGGCCATGGGATGGAGAGAAACAAATAGGAATCAAAACTTGTGCAGCGGTGTCAACAGCGGATAGAGCCAAATACATAAGGGAGGAGGAGGAAGCCCAATACCAATCAAAAAAATCAAGGGGTTTCTTTGAACCAAGCTCACAATCACAAAGAACTCCTTCAGCATCCTCCCAAGGCAGTGGATATGGAGGCTCAGGGTCATCATCTTTAAGGCGTAGAACCATATCAGATTTCCTTGATGAGGGGTGTAGGAATGATGTGGATTCAAAGGTTTACAGGGTTCTCTATGCATGTGGGATACCATTCAACGTTCTTCGCTCACCTTATTGGCACGAAATGGTTTCGGCCATAAATGATGCCCTTAAAGGATACAAGAGCCCTGGGTATGACAAGGCAAGAACCGTTGGCCTTGATAATGAAAAAGCAAAAATATCACATTCTTTGAATAGAATGACAAGTGCTTGGACTGATCATGGGGTGTCCATCGTATCTGATGGATGGACAAAATGTAAAAGGCAAGCCATTGATAAGTGTTCTTGCTGTGTCTGTTAATGGTCCAATCTTTCTAACTGCACATGATTACTCAGACAAGTTCAAGACCACCATCAACATTGCAGAAGCATTACTTGAAACAATTGACCGTATTGGGCCATACAATGTCATCCAAGTCATCACTGATAATGCTACTAATTGTAGGGTAGCGGGAACAATTATTGAGGATAAATACCCCAATATATTTTGGTCTGGATGTTTGGTTCACACATTGAACCTTCTGTTGCATGATATTGTCAAGAACAAAAATGAACAATACCAATGGATTGGTGATTTGTACAAGAAAGGCCAAAAAATGATAAAATTTATTACAAATCATAACAATACCCATGGCCTTTTCCGCAGCCACTCGAGATTGGAGTTGTTGAAGATTGCGAAGACGAGATTTGGTAGCTATTACCTCACCTTCAAGCGCCTTTTGAAGGTAAGAGAGTTAATGGCTAGCATGGTATCAAGTCCACATTGGCAGGTATTGAAGGAAAGGGCTACAAATGCAGCTGACAGGGGAGGTTTTGAAATGGTGGAGGAGGCCGCTCTTGATGGCCATTTTTGGACAAGTGTGAGGCAAGTTTTGGATTTCACCAAGCCCATTTATCACATGATTCGGTTTGCAGATACAGACAAACCAGTGATTGGCGAGGTGTATGAGCAGATGGACACCATGTTGGGGCAAAAAAAAGATGTTGTTCATAACAGAGATCCCAACTTGTACAAACTGATCCACGATTGTGTGTG
>APFE030359739.1:125528-143731 GCA_000404065.3 Pinus taeda
ATATTTTTTGTAAACAATATATGACTGTGACAATGAAAATTTGAAGTTTGAAGTTGGCAATTATAACTCATTGGTAATAATTGTGAATTATGAATATGATGCTTCGTGAAAGACTAAAGTTGTTTCATTTCATTTCATTATTCATGTTTCATTTTATAAATTTATAAAATTTCATATCATGTTAACAGTTAGAAGTTAGGACTTAGAAATATCTAAGATATTACTTCTTGTAATGGTTAAACTTAGCTTACAAGTACCTGTACAACTTTGGTGATCAATGATGATAATGCTATTGAATTTCAATTTTAAAAACTTGAAGTTGAAACTTTAAGATTGAATGTGATGAATCATGATTCACGAGACTCAATATGTTGCAGTTGTAATATGTATTTTACTAACTTGTGGCCATGGTTGATGACGATTATAATTTCTAGATGATTGATGTGATATGGTTCAATGTTCAATCTATGTTTTTTTTATGTTTTTTATGTCTAATTCATCATTCTACATGTTTTTTTTGACATATATGTATCAAATTAAAAAATATAAAATATATATATATTTTTAAAAAATCGCTCCCGGATTCGCTCCCAAACCGGGAGCTTTTGAAAATGGTCGCTCCCGCTCCCGCTCCCCGCTTCCGCTCCCGCTCCCAAGTAACATAGGTGGTGAGGAGGTTCTGTGGGACAAATTGAGAGCAGATCAATTGGGAGAGGGTGACATAGTTCCAGAGAGGGTGATGTAGTTCCAGAAGAGTGCTTGGAGCAACTTTCGCTGTCCAGTACAAGGAATAGTCGGACTCCAGAGTCACTGTGGGGTTGATCATCCAGTGGCTGATTTGCTGGAATATCTGTTTCTGGGTAGAGGTACTACTACCAAGGATATTCTCTGAAGGGTGAGCCATTTCTTGCACCCTAGTTGTATTCATAAATCTGCTTAATAATAAAACCCTCATATACACTACATGGATTTTCCCGCATTGGGTTGTTCCAGGGACGATTGTCCAAAAAATAACGATGTCCCTTGTGTTGTCTCAATTGATTTCAGTTGTTGATCTGTATATTTGTGAAGGCTGCAATTGTGTTTACTTCGATGTTTATGTTATTAAATAACTTGTTAATGTAAAGAACAAATAGGAGATAGTAAACCAGATATTGCAGTGGGGGTTTTTTGATGTGTTAGATTTAGAAATTTTCAAATGGTATCATAGCGATTGCAGATCAAAGAGGATTGAAGGCACCAACCAAAGAAATCGGAGAATTTGCAGTAGAGAAGCAGTTGTCCTAAGAGACAGCGCTGCTCCAGTGTTGAAGAGGCAAGAGGAGGAGTGACGTAGTGCAAAGAGGGTGACACAGAGGCTCACGCAGAGCTTGCATCAACATTCTGAGCCAGGAGAAGGGCTAGCGCAGAGGTAGAGGGGCATAACAGGCTCATGTAGAGCCATGCCATCCTTCTAAGCCAGGAAGGATTGACGCAGTTGGTCAGGAGGAGCAGATTCAACCTACATCGTGATTGCGCAGAGCCTGAAGGGCTCAGGTTCCTCAATTGCCGAGGCTAAGGGAGCTGTGCAGATTGTGATTTGAGGAGTTGGTGGGACGTTGTTTCTGTCTGTGCAGAACAATGTCTAAGGAGATGGAACCAAGGTAGAGGGAAGCATTACCTCAACGAATTTCTAGCCAAGAAATCCAGATTCGAGTTGCAACAGCAAAGGGGGATTGGAGAGGAGTGATTCGACAGTTGGCAGAAGTATTTCTAGGAGGGAAGTCGAGACTCAGAGGGAGTCTATAAGAGGAGCAGAGATGGCAGTAAATGGATTGAGGGATCAGGACAGATTGGACGGGGCTTTCAATTTTGTCATTTGGAAGGCCAAGATCCTGGCAATCCTGGATAAATATCGCATCAAAGACTATGCCTTGAAAACAGTTGTTGTCCCAGTTGACCCAAATGCAAATGAGAAGTATGAGGAGGCCTAGGCGAAGGCGAAATGCATGATCCTAGACGGGGTCAAAGATCATGTCATACCACATATTGCTGAGAAGAACACAGCAAGAGAGATGTGGGAGACCCTGACCACTTTGTACCGGGGCTCTTCCGTGCAATGGAAGATGTTATTGGAGAATCAACTGAGGTCATATCAGATGGATAAAGGAGAGGAGATAGATCCATTCCTTCTTAGGTTGCAAAGAATTCGCTACCAACTTACTTTTGTGGGGTCTACACCGGATCTAGAGTTTATGGTTAGGGCTGCTTTGAATGCAGTCTACAAGCACTGAGAGACATTTGTCCAAAGTATTTTCGGCAGAGCGACTCTCCCCAGTTGGGAGGAGATGTGGACAACTCTTCGACAGGAAGAGATTAGGAGGTTGACCAAGGCGAGGAGTAGCGGTAAGGGACTTCGTGTCAAGAAAGAGGAGGAGGATGTAGCTCTAGCATTTGTGGGACAACAAGGGGTTCATAAGAGGAAGAAGAAAGACATCTCCAAGGTCAAGTACTTCAACTGTGGGAAGCTGGGACATTATGCCTCTCAGTGCCCCAGGAAGAAAGGCAACGGAGAAGCTTCAGACTGAAAGGTAGCTCCAGCAAAGGCGGAGAAGGATGTCGAGACTGATGACGATTGTGCCATGAATGCTCATGCACCTCTAGAGAAGAGGTGGGGAGACATCGAGTTGTAGTCAGGAGGACTACATGCTGGGGCAAAATCCTTGAGGTGCCCAAACTCTTGGATTACATCCGACTATGGGAGCCCTTAAAGATAGTAGCACGATGACAGGTGTCGGGTGGAGCAAGGTGTGATGGAGCGACAAGGCAGTGCTAGAGTGCAGAAATCTAATGCAGCGCAGTGTGAAAGGCATAGAGGTGTTTGCAACAACTTAGTGGCAGCAGAGGGAGCACAAGATAGCAGCTGAGGTAGCTTCAGCATCACGAGGCTTCCAGACTGATCGAGATGTCAGTGTTTGGGTGAAGTCAGTTACTTACTTCTCGGTAATTGAGTTGCAATGGCAATGATATGGGCAACGTGATGCAGCATGTTGAGAGAGAGCTGCAGTATAGATGTAGCAGTGGCAGTGGTAGTGTCATGGGCAGCAGTACAGGAAGCAATAGTGCAGTGGATGTGGGGTAGCAGGCCAAGCATCAACACAGGTACCGATGCAGAATATCAGTGTGATGTTTCTATGGTGAAGCATTACTAGAACACATTCCTCGCTAAGAGGGAGTGTTGATTTTTGGTAGCATCGGATGTGCTCTAGCCATGAAAAATGGTGGAGAGGCTAAGGCACATGAGATCTCCGAGCCTCAGAAATCGATTGAAGAAATTCCACCTAGAATATTTTTAATGGCATTCCTAATTTTAAACATAAGAAAATTAAAAATGTGTATTAATATAAAGTGGGTGAAAAAGTTCTAAGAGGTGAGGATCAAGCCAGATCTAATCTTAGCCGTTGATTAGGGACTTAATCTCGACCGTTGAATCGTCAACAGGAAAAGTATAAGAGGAGGCTTGAGGCTCAGTTGGAGACACACCAAGAGAGATGAAGAATTCGATTTTCTGGGGCTGGGTTTGCTGAGGAAATCGAGTTAGAGATCAGTTGCAGTGAGGGGTACTGCAACAAGGGATTTCAATCCAAGGTTGAAGAATACATATTAGAGAGGCAGGAAAGTGCCGGAAGAGGCACCACAGAGCCTAGGAGGGCTGACGCAGAGGCTAAGGAGGCCAACGCAGAGCACGCATAAGTTGTAGAGGCAAACGCGGAGGACACATAAAGTCGCAGAGGCTGATGCAACGGGATGTAGAGGCTGCGCTAAGGAGGTTATGTGGGACAGACCGAGAGCATATCAGCCAGGAGAGGGTGACACAGTTCCAGAGGAGTGCTTGGAGCAGCTTTCGATGTCCAGCACAAGGAACAATCAGAATCACTATGGGGTTGATCATCCGGTTGCTGATTTGCCCGAAATATCTGTCTCCAGATAGAGGTACTACCGCTAAGGATATTCTCTGAAGGGTGAGCCATTTCTGGCCCCCTAGTTGTATTCATAAATCTGCTTAATAATAAAAGGCTCATATATGCTGCACTGGTTTTCCCGCATTGGGTTTTTCTAGGGACGATTGTAAAAAAAAAACGGTGTCCCTTGTGTTGTCTCAGTGGATTTCAGTTGTTGATTTGTATATTTGTGAAGGTTGCAATTGTGTTTACTTCGATGTTTATGTTATTAAATAACTTGTTAATGTAAAGAACAAGTAGGAGATAGTAAACCTGATATTGCAGTAGGGGTTTCTGATGTGTTAGATTTAGAAATTTTCACATTTCTCTCTCTCAATCTCTTGTAATTGGAATAATTGAAAAATCCTCCCTAACCACAAAATCTAATAATTGTCTTGATCCAAGATGGTGAAAGCAAACTTGGAATTGGCTAAGAGGAATCCTAAGGCTATGATATCTCTGAGTATACATAGATTTACCAAAAGGACTAATTGCATGAAGTGCTTGAAGTAGAATGCCATCAGGGGTTGTGGTCCTTAGGGGAGTTGGGGGGGGGGTGGTGGGAGTGGGTAAAATGGTCCAAGTGATCTGGATGAAATGTCAGTGGATATCCTCTCTACTCGCCTTGTATAGAGAACAACTACAAAATTATTGTAGTTGAAGAGATAAATAAGTTGTTGACAATACCTACGAGTAAGGGGACATTAAAAAATATGTATTAGTGGAATTTAGTGAAGTGACTCAGTTCATTGCTTGTCTCCAAGCTCTTATCTATAACTAGCAATTGCAACAAGTTATTTGCTGTCTGGGACATTGTGGTGAGGAATCGACATGAATGCTTTAATTTAATATTAGAAGATCAATTACACTAATGCATTCAAGTCATCAAAATGGGAGTGTGCTTATGGAGTGATTAGTCATAAATGTGTAATGATGCAATATCCTAATGAATACAAGATGGATTTGTGCCAAATCACATCAAGGATATTAAAGATAGAAACAAAAGACTCCTTCGTCAAAGAAGAATTTGTGTGCTGAGCGATGCCCAACTTGGATGTGTGCCCACTTATGCCTAATTCAATGCTCACTTATACCTAATTCAATTTTGTGTAAATGACACTTTAATCTATATTACACTACACCAAATTGATGATTTGAATGATTAGGCAAGACACCTAATTTTATATGGTAAGAGTAGTTATAGGCAAAGAAACCAGATTCTACCTTAACCCTTTGCGTGTCCCGAATCGGCCAAATCAAACACGATTTGGTGGGACACATGTCCTTTGATTGTGCTCGATCGTGTTTGATTGTGTTCGGGCACCGAGCCTGTTGTGTTCTGATTTTGGGACATGTGTCCCCTTGATTGGTGTACAATGCGGCCCGTAAAGGGTGGTTTTGGGGCACTTCACGCTCACTTTTCATCGTCTCTCTTGTTGTGGGCGTGTGGGAGCGAATAACAAAGGGTTTGGGAGCATTTTGGAGGCGATTCAAGCAACAGGTAAGTGCATTTTGTTTCTATTTTTCTTGCATTTTTATTACAACAGTTTACATGTGCATTTTTTTTGCAAGTTTGTTTATTTTTTATTTATTTTTTTACAGCATGCATGGCTCAATCAAGGGCAACAGGGAAGGGGCAAAGGAAGGGGAAACATGTCCCCATTGGAGATGCCCCTCATATTCCAATTTCATCATGGTCTGCAAGTGTTCCCTCCATTGGAAGTGGGGAAGCAACAACAACTTCAAATGTTGAGTGAAGATAACAGACTCAAGATAACAAATATTGAAATATCCCTTGTGGAAGTATGCCACAAGAGAGCAAGGGCCAGGCAACAAGTTGAAGGGAGGAGGCAATGTTGCTTGGAATTGCAACAATCATTTCATGAGCACATATTACTGTGTGAAATCTCATTTGTTGGCTTTATCAGGTTGTGGAATTGCAACATGTACACATGTCTTTAGCTAAGAGGAAAGAAATGGAAAAAGAAGCCAATGTTGGTATGGCAAAGGTGTCTGCAACATTTAAAAAAAAGAAGAATGATGATCCCTTTCCATTCTTGAGGAAAAGTAGCAACAAATTTCCATTTGAGAGTTTTGGTGGGGGACAAGCAACAAAAAGAAAGGCAGTGGCAGTTGGTCAATGGACAAGATTTTTCAGATTGAGAAACAAGAAGAGCTTGATCTCACCATTGCATTCTTTTTCTATCAGAATTGCATATCCTTTAATGTTGCATGCTCACCTTTATTTATGAGATGTGCTAAGCTCTAACTTAAGGAGCTCCGTTAGGGTATGTGCCTCCTGGGTCAAAGAAGCTTAGAAACACATTGTTGACTAAGGCAAAGAAAGAGGTGGACAAAATGCTTGAGCCTATTATATCAGCATGGCCAACATCTAGTGTTAGTATTGTTTTTGATGGATGGACAGATCCACTGCGCCACCCACTCATTAACTTCATGGTGTCTTCCTTGAATGGTCCAATTTTCTTGAAATTAGTGGATGCACTTGGACAATACAAGGAAGCACAATATATGGGTGAGTTGTTCATTAAAGTTATTGAAGATGTAGGTGTTGATTCTTGTGTGCAAATCATTACAGATAATGCACCTGTTTGCAAGGTTGCTGGCATGATTTTGAAAGCTAAATATCTACAAGTATTTTGGACACCTTGCATTGCCCATTCCTTGAATTTACCACTTAAATCTATTGCTTTTGATGTGCTTTGGGTTGGAAGTATTATTGAGGATGCACGACATATCCACAACTTTGTACAAAATCATACAAATGCCCTCACAATCTACAAGGAGTACACCAATCTATCATTGTTGAAGATTGCATATACACAATTTACCTCTTCATTCATCATGTTGAAGAGGTTGAGGGAGGTCAAGGCTATTCTTGGGGCCATGGTTAATTCGGAATTTTGGTCTTTTTGGAGAAAGACAGATCAAGCAACCTCAGAAAGATTGAAATACATAGTGTTAGATGATGCTTCGTTGGAGAGGGTTGGTTTACTTATTAAGATCATGGACCTTATCATTTCTTTGCTACAATTTGCAGATACAAACCAACCCATCCTAGGAGAGGTTTATGAGGGATGGGATTCTATGATTGAGTCTGTGGGGAGTATTATTTTACATAGTGAGAGTCCCGAGTATGAGACATCATCAGAGGCCTTCTTCACCACCATACAGGATATTCTTGTCAGTAGATGGGCCAAGAATTGCACACCTTTGCATTGTTTGGTTCACACATTGAAGCCAAAATACTACAACCATGAGTGGTTGAATGGTGGACCTTCTAGCAAATTCGCTCCTCACATGGATGGTGAAATTTCACAAGGGAGGAAGGATTCATTGAGGTGGATTTTTTAGGATAGAGCATCCCTTGATGAGGTGGAGGATGCCTTTCTAGGGTTTTCCACTGGCATTGGTTGATTTGCAGGATATGATGTGATTAGAGACAGGGGGCTAAGAAGCCCTATTCTTGGTGGACAACAAGCCCTCCTCTACAACAGTTAGCCATGAGGCTCATCTCTCAGGTAACTTCATCCTCTTGTTGTGAGAGGAATTGGAGCACATATGGGAATTTGTATAGTGTCAAGAAGAGCAGGCTTGAGCAATCCAGGGCAGAGACAATGGTGTATGTGCACACCAATCTTCGTCTTATTTACAGGCAGAGGAATTAGTGGTTGAAGGGAAAGACATATGTGGGATGTCTTTCTTGATGATATGGGTTTGGACAACAGTGTTAAGTTGGCATTGCCCAACTTGGATCTTAATGAGCCAGTGCTCGAGCCTGTCGCTTTTGATGATGGTGATACTGTAGAGGGGTCATCCTCCACACCAGCAGGTGCAAAGATGACATTGGATACGGAGGAGGAGGATGCAACAAAAGAGAGCAGTGGTGACCATGATGATGACAATGACGCTAATTTTGATGATGATTATTGATGACTCATGAGCTACCCACTGCCTTGAGGCTTGTAGTTGTTTTGTATTTGCTATTTCTATTTGCCATTGGCATTGCCACTACCTATGTAACACATTTTGATTTTGATGACTTAATGAGAAAACTGCAGTATCTTGTCTTTCTCCTATTGGATCAGTGATGAATATGTCACAATTGTATTTGTATGCATAATGTTACTTTGTAAAACTTACATCTAGATGAACATCTATGTTTGGATCAATGAATTTTTTTCATGAATGAGAATTGTGTAAGAAATATCGAAATATTATAATATATATATATATATATATATATAATATATATATATATTTTTAATAAAATAATATATAACGTGTCATGTTTTGGGGGGCCAACTTGCCCGTGTCGGACACTTGAATCCTTGTGTCCTGTGTCTCGTGTCCCTGTGTCAGGTGACTTAGGTTATAGGGTGAAGTGGGTTGGTCCGTAATATATGTTAATGGTTAGTTATACAAAATAGTGATTCATATGAATGATCACTACTTTGCGTGACTATATAAACCAATGTATTGAATATTGTAAGGTGTTTCAAAGAAGATGTGTTGATTGATGCCCAACTTGAATGTGTGGTTGTACCTAAGGTGCTTTTTTGTCAATGACACTTTAACCTATCTTACACACCCCAAATTGATGATTGAGTGATTAGGTGGGACAACTAATTTTATATGGTTAGAGTACTGTAGGATGAAATGAGTTAGTCAATAGTATATGTGAATACAATTATATAAAGCAATAATTTATATGAAAGATCACAGCTTTACGCTAATGTATTACATATTTTAAGGCGTGGTTGGAGGTAGAGGCATACTGGGGTAGACTCACCATTGAGTGATGGTTCTACAGATTATTGTTCAGTGTTGTATTCCTATTCCTTTTGTTTATATGGTGTAGTAATAGTCTCTGTAGATTACAAGTTTGAGGCTAATGTTAGACCTTCTGCTGTGTTAGTTGAATTTGGAGAAACCAAGTCCGGTTAAGTAGTCTGACAAGGAGTTCGGGACTATTGACAAATTGAAGTACAATATCGGGCAATTGCTGTTTGACTCGAGTAAACTATTGCAGAGACTTTTGGTGTAAATGCCAACTTACACTAGCAAGATGTATGGGCACTCCATCTTGAGGTGCTTTCACTACATATGTGCAAAACTTCAACCCCGACCTCTAGGCGTTCCCATGGCTACCTTGAGGTGCCAGACAAGCCCATGGGAAATGGAACCTTGGTCTATGGTGCAAAAGTCCATGCTTCCCATTGTAGGTCCACGCTTGTGAAATTCATTGAGGTTGAAGATCTTTGCATGATGTTTGTAGGAATTCAACAGGAAATATTTTGCCCAAAAAAGGGTTTTTTTGAGATAATTTGTAAATAATAAAAAGTAATAAAATTGCTGTAAAATAGAAACTTTAAAATTGTATTGATTACATGTAATAATGGTAATTATCTATCTATCCATCCACCTTTCCTGTCTTAGTCATATCACTAAACGGGATTATATTGTGACAATCATTTGACAGGAGTATTGACTAGGCTGTTACTAAAATATTAGAAATGCTTACTACTCTTGGTGAATAATTTAACATAAAAATGCCTTAGGTTATCAAGGTTTGTTTTGGGTGACCGGAATTTTAAATTATGTAAGATAGTGAGACTGTGCAATTGCTAAATTTGGCATTGATTTACTGAAGTATGTTTTGGTTGTCTGTTGTAAGCATTTATGAAGTTTGTAAATAAATGTCAGTTGTTGTTCATGAAATTTAATAACTATCAGGCCTAGATTTTCGTTTCATTAGTAAGATTGTGATGCCAGATCTTTAAGGATTAGTTAAGTTAAATAGTATTTCATAATATATGCACATCAAATGCAATACAGATGCACCTTCTACGAAGGTGCATGACATATTGAATTAGAATAGTTTGACAGCAGTTTTTGACTTTCATATAGTTCTTTCATATAATGAAAATTCTTGTGTTTTTCTGTGTTTGTGCGCTTATAGTAGCTGACGAATTTTAACTTCATGTTTGAAGGCCCTATTGGCGGTGTTATTTCCCAAACACTCAGGCAGTTATCTATGTTGTTGATTCGAGTGATACTGAGAGATTGGTCACAGCCAAAGATGAATTTCATTCTATTTTGGAGGTATGTCTTTTGGGCAAAAATATTTTCTGAACACTACCTGATCAGAGCTTTAAAAATCTTTCTTAAAATATTTCAAAAACTCTCGTTGTTGGCATTGACAGTTAGAAAGTAGGTCCAGGCTTACAATTCAAAGGGAAATACATAGTAGAAAGAGAGAAATTGTTCACAGCTGACTAAAGTAGTTCAGTGGAACTAGAAACTACAAGAGTCATGATGGTAATGTGGGAATGCTGAAGGTAATTCTTAGGGATAAAAATAAGGATAAATAAAAATGAAAAATACACGGGTAAACATATGAGATAAACCCCATGTATAGGACAATTGCAAACAACATGGTGTTAAATTAGGAAACCGTATGTTGTGGATCATTGGCATGAAGATATTGGGTAGAAACTGGAAGGCTGTTAAATAGAATATTGATTAGGGCAACTGGATATGGGATTGGAGCAAAACGAGTTTCACTATTGAATAACATAGTTATTTTGGCAACAGTCACAAAGTTAAACATGTACGCTTGATTTAAGAGAGCAATAGAAGTCACTCTCTCCAAGGGAAGTGAGAGACTGAAGCTAAAAACAGTAACGAGGTGAAAAATACGCGGGTAAACATATGAGATAAACCCCATGTATAGGACAATTGCAAACAACATGGTGTTAAATTAGGAAACCATATGTTGTGGATAATTGGAATGAAGATATTGGGTAGAAACTGGAAGGTTGTTAAATAGAATATTGATTAGGGCAACTGGAGTATGGGATTGGAGCAAAACGAGTTTCACTATTGAATAACATAGTTATTTTGGCAACAGTCACAAAGTTAAACATGTACGCTTGATTTAAGAGAGAAATAGAAGTCACTCTCTCCAAGGGAGGTGAGAGACAAGCTAAAAACAGTAACAAGGTGAAAAACTGTCACCCTGTATGTGTACTGTTTTGACTTTTTCATACTGCAGATATTAAAGTATAGGTAACTAGGCATATACAAATATGGTTGTTGTGTACCACCAGTTTCGGCTTACTGGAACCTGTGAATGGGATAGGTGGACAATCACATATGCATCTGACACTTGATATACTATGAAGTTGAAAGCTCAGCCTGCAACATTGGTCAATTCAATGTTCATTATCTGTAGATAGTAGATATCTAGTTTAAATAAATTTCTAATGGTATGTTTATTCTAGCTTTGTTTTTGTTGGTAGTCTCATACTGCTGCTTGAACTTTTGGCAGGAGGAAGAACTGAAGGGAGCAGTTGTACTCATTTATGCAAACAAGCAGGTGATTGCAATAATCTATAACGATAAATTATTGTAGTTGTTATAGATAGGTGCAATAGGTTGTTGGTTTTCAAATGATGGATAGGGGAAATCTCATAGATGTAACAGATAAATGAATTGTGTTGTAGCGAAGATTTATACTTACAAAATGATACTTACAGATCCAGTTACAATTGAAGACCATCCATAGCTGAAAAAGTTATATTTGGGTGTTGACACACCAGTGCATAGTAATGCGTCAATTTTTGTCTCCTGTATATTAAAGGAAGCTCAATTGCTAGACCCTATCATCACCCTAATCACATGGGTTGTCATGGCTAACAATTAACATGCAAACATTGATGGAAACTAAACTTGGTTCATATTTCTAGATAACAAGATGGCAATTCAACTTGTATCCAAAGGTATATTGAAAATAAAAATCAAAGTTCTTATCAAATGTTGCATGATACAATTTTGAAGAAAATTAACTTACGGTGGATTAAGCCCTACACAATGTGATAAGATAAGATGATTTTATTAATGTCCAATAAATGACCACAAAAGTAAGTCAATGGGATTGAAGAAGAGTACAATCAATATGAATACAATGTGGGAGTGCAAGCAGAACTCCTAGAAAACGCTGAAAATAAGTTAAAACATAAAGAAAGAAAGAAACAAGTAATGGTGCTACTGCTGCACACCTATAAAAAACTGTGGCACTATACAAAATAATCAATAGCTTGCCAAGAAAGAATGAGTGAGATAGGAAAATTTGGCAATGGAGGTAAGGGTGTCAAGGTCTCTTGAGTCTCATGACTGATGGTGAGTGGGGGGAATTAGGCATTGGCTTGCCGTAAAAGTCCCCTAGAACCAAAGGTGGGGTTTTATGTATGATCTTGCGGAGGACATAGGAGCGAGGGATAGTCCTAGCATCTGAGGTTGAAAGAAGGAAACTCGTACGATACTCCTATGGAATTGGGAGGTAATCATATGGGCAATGTCACATGGTTCGGGTTCGAGTCCGGGTTCAACAATGATTAGGTTTGATTTGAGTTCGATTTTTTTGATGAGGTTCATCATTAGGTTCGTATCTATATATATATATATATATATATATATATAATATATATATATAAATGAACCTATATTAATTTAAAATGAATTATAGGATAAAATAGTAAGAAATCAACTTCAGTAAACATAAAAAATGCTATCTCGGACATGGAACTTGCAAGGATAAATTACAAGCTTGAGTTGTGACATGAAGTTATGAGTTTTGATCTATAGACTTGGTCAATGGCTATGAGGTTTGATGAGGTTCGCCAAACCTCAATTTTTTTTTAATGTTTGCCAAAATTCGAACCTCAAGGTGTTGAGAGTGCCTTGCTCTGGAATTGCCTAGAATTCGTCCCTCTAGTGCACTAAGGACATGTGAAGTTGAACGAATGTACATTTCGACATTGCCAAATTGGTCTTGATGATATCTATTGATCCCCTAGAGGGGGAGGCTGAGATGAGACCTAAGATCTCACCCTTCTATTGTTTTGTGCAATGTGAAATTTCACTCGTTGCTTGTGGTTTTGATCTAATTGGATCCACATGAAAGTATTAGATGGTCATCATGGTTATCCCAAGGCATGGCATGGTGTGGAAGAATTGATATTTGTGGTTGAAGATCTCCTTGATGAAGATGGATAAGCATTGCTGGTTCTGGTACCCGAATAAGGTAGAGATGTGTAATGTACCAAAAATTATTTGACCAATTTCCTCATAATTTTTCTTCAGAAATTATGTGGTAAATTCATTTAATTGAAATTCACAAATTTCACCATGAAATCTTCGTCACACAAATAAATTTTACATTGCAAAACCCATAAATGTATAAACTCAAAATGCACATGAGTTGGTTTGGGGCCAATCCCTTTGTGGGTTTTGTTGGCCTTGTTGAGAAAGTGCACCAACAATTTTCTCAGAATTTTCTGAGCACTTTTGAGGGCAGATTTTCCATTTCCTATCTGGCAGCAGTAGCAGAAATTTCTTGGGTCAGCGCAGAAATTGGGGAGGAGCTTCTACAACACTTGGGATTCATTATTATCACCTGATTTTTGCGTTGTTTGCTTGTAGCAAGCCCAGGTTCTACTATTACCATTTATTGTACCCATTCTGCTCATATTAATAAAATGGTTCAGAGCTTCGGTTCATATTTTTGGTGTTTAATTCCTGTGCTTGCCTGTTTTTGAGATTGTAGTTTGCAGTTAGTTCACAGCCTCTATTATTTCCTGTATTTTCTTATTAGGAATGTTACAGAAGCTTTGTTGGCACAATTCGTAGTTTCTTGAGATCATGGTTTGACCATTCAAACTTGTGACCTATCTTGAGAAGGTCCTATAAACAACTGCCATAATAGCGAGGAGCATCCAATTTGGATGTGGTTGTATATCTTTGTAGATTTATGCTTCTATCCAGGGAATTTCATGAATGGGTTCGATTCTCTTGTAATGTAGGTTTGATTTCTTTGCACCTCTGCAAATTGGGTAGAGTATGGATGAATGTTTAGTTTGCAGAAAAGCAAATTAATTCATTCCATAACTTGTGATGAGAGAGAAAATGCAGGTAAACTGTATTACTATGTAATATTCCTAATTAGCCATGGCTAATTGGAATATTCAATTTTGCTCAATTTTTGCCTTCTATAGTTATTTGTAAATAAAAAGGTGAGGAAAAGGGGACATAACTCACTTTTAGAATAAAAGTCAATTCCTAGTAGCATAACATTGTGACTTAAAGGGGAGCCAAGGGGGCCAAAGGACCACGTAGAGATGGGGCCCACGCAGACACTTGGAGGGACTGCACAGATGGGAAAAGGAACTCGTGGCAAGAGGAGATTACGTTGGAGAAGGTGAGCCTTGGGATTGAGAGAGGCCAATGCTATAAAGGAGAGAGGAGCCTCCTCATTTTGGCCTTCAGTTATGAGCATTTGAGCTAGTCACTTCGACTTGGAGCACGTTGGCTGTTTAGCCTGTTTGCAATACTGTTTAGTTGCACTGAGTGTCTCCGTTCGGAGATCTCACCCTTAGACCCGAGGGACTTCGAGTGCCTACTCGGGCAAGGTAGTTTCAACGATCTTTTTGTAGTAGTTGTGATCTTTGGCATTGAGGTGGAGTTGAGCATTGGAGGATTGCGCAGTCTTGAGAGAGAGGGACGCAGTTTTTCTGGGAGCAGTTTTGTATTGGGGGTTTGTGGAGGAGTTGAGTTGGGAGATTGAGCAAGAGATCAACTCTTGCATATTGGAGGAGTTTGGCAAAATTTCAGGCAGTATTTTGGAGGATTTTACTCGGTCTCAGCACAGAGCCTTGAGGGATTGCGTGATTCCCCAAGGGGGGCGATTTTCGGGGGTTGGCCATTTCAGAAATGCTTTCTGGGTTTTTCTGGGTTTCCTAAGTGGAGGTTGATTCCAGAGTTTCAAAATTTTCTTAGGAGGGGAACAACCCCAAATCCTCATTTCATTTCCAGCAGCAGCAGCAACACGACAGTTTCCCAGCAGCATCCACACAGTTCAGAGAGAGGCCATTCCTTTGCTATTTTGAGTGTATTTCTTCACTTGCCTAGTGCAAGTCGAGGTGCGATCTTTCTGATCACCTCCTGTGCTCATTCCATTACTCAATATAATAAAATGGCTTAGCATTTCTCTTTGCATTTCTCGAGTCTCTGCTTATATTTCATGTTTCCATTATTATATGTTGCATCGCTATTATTTTTATCATTTTGAGCTTCCCGATTATTATATCATTTGTGCATATTTAGTTGGGGTTTACTGGGGTTTTGGAGAATATCTCTGAAACGGGATATTACAGTGGTATCAGAGCATAGATCTGGCTCAGCCTGTGGAGCTAGCAATCTATGACACCGGGGGAAAAGCCCTACATCTGTTACAGAGGTAGGAGATACAGAGACACTGGGCGTAGGTTGGAGAACACCTACGGAGAGGGAGACTGTGTTTGGGTGGTGGACACAGAATAGGAGGAGCCTGTGGTGAACGCAGAATAGGAGGAGCCTATGGTGGACGCAGAACAGGAGGATCCGATGGCAGATGAGGATGGGAAGAGATTTGCGGACATGGTCCTCAAATCAGTGTAGGATCTGTCAAGGCAGATTGAGGTGATGGGGCAGAGATTCATAGTAGTGGAGGCTAGACAGCGTGAGAACCCACGGGTTTTCCAAGTTGGTGAGGGATCGAGTACATCTCACCATTTTCCAGAGCAGGGTGCCACTCAACGTGGTATTACTCCGCAGATAGCCTCACATGCCCCTACACGCTCTACCATGCCCACTTTCCTAGGAGTAGACACGAGGGCCAGAGCTCGACAAGAGGCAGAGCCCGGTCATATGGGCGATTATTTTGCAGAGTACCAGGCCTATGTGCAAGAGTTCAGGGATGCTCTTTTATTCAGAGATTTTGTTCAGCTCCAGCAGGATAGTAGACCCCGTGACCATCACAGAGGGCACCGGCATTATCACGATGGAGACACCCACTGCATAGCTAGTAGATTCCACTTGCCTATGTTTGATGGTTCATCAAACAGTTCGACAAGGTCTTGGGTGGAAAAGCTGGACATCTATTTCCAGCTTAACCAGATGCCGGAGGCAGAGGCCATCAAGGTGGCGACGTTACATTTGGATGGTGAGGCCCAGGATTGGTGGTTCCATGGGATGTTTACACTTGGGCATTCCACAGTGACGACGTATGCCGAGTTCACAAGGAGATTGATGGAGAGATTTGACCGGAGGGATCCGAAATAACACCTTGTTGAGCTCACGAGGCTCAAACAGATAGGGAGCCCAAAGACCTACATTGCAGACTTTTTGAGGGTTTCAGTGATGGTGCCAGATCTATCCACAACACGGAGGATCTACATGTATGTTGAGGGGTTAGCAGAGCCACTTCGGGGTCTAGTCAGATCCGTTAGACCAATCACACTTCAGGATGCTATTAGCAGAAACCGGGACTTACAGGATGTCTTACCCAGGACCTGGACACCTTATCCCTAGCAACAGGCTTTTTAGCCTAAGGGGAACGGTGTGAGGATTCCGCCTCTGAAGGGGAATCCAGGACGAGTACAAATTGACGATGATGCCAGGAGGGAGTTGAAGAAGAAGCGGTTGTTCTTCACCTATCAGGAGCCGTGGGCACCAGGACATAGATGTGCTGCTGGCAAAGCACATTTTATTGAGGCCTTCTCCGAGAGCAGCAGTGAAGAGGATGAGGAGGATGATGTGGAGGCTGGAGACAGTCATGCCGTGTAGGGTCCCTTGCCGCCTCCACCAGCAGCAGCAGGTGGTACGGTTTTTGCACCTACCGGAGGAGCCCTTGTAGCATTGTGAGGAGTTCCCAAGTATTTGACGTTGCGCATAAGGGGGACAGTACGTGGCCAACGAGTATCAGTCTTGGTCAATAGTGGGGCAACCCACAACTTCATCGATGCACAGATGGTTGAGCGGAGAGGTATACCGACATAGAGCTTCGATGGGTTTTTAGTTTTGGTCCCCGACGATCAGACCATGGCATGTGCTCCTTATGTTCCAGAGTTATTAGTAACGATGGGCACCTAGGCACTGATTGACCACTTCTTTGTGGTCAATATTCATGACACCAACATAGTACTGGGTGTTCAGTGGCTTATCACTTTAGGGAAGGTCACTACAGATTGGAAGGCCCTAGAGATGGAGTGGGATGATGAGAAGACAAGAAGGCATGAGAAGATACGGGGACAACACACATATCCGCCTCAGACTGTTTCGACTCATCGGATGGAGGCAGTCTTTCGGAAGGGAGACATAGAGTGGGCAGTGGAGCTGCGTGCATTAGAGGCAGGGACTACAGGGCAGACAGTGCACCCGGAGATACAATATTTTGGGAGATTCTGCCTGGATAGCCACCGGACCGGGGGTTTGAGCACACCATTGAGCTTGAGCAGGGCATACAGGTAGTGAATACTACCCCCTATATGCATCCCAAGGCCTATCGATATGAGATTGAGCGGGCCATTTAGGAGTTCTTGGCTCTTGGGCACATTCGGCCGAGCACGAGTCCTTTTGCTTCTTCCATGGTGTTGGTGAAGAAGAAGGATTGCACATTGAGGATGTGCATTGACTACAGGGCCCTGAACAAGAAGACACTGAAGAACAGGTACTCCATACCCAGGATCGATGAGTTGAGAGGAGCACGGTTCTTCTCGAAAATTGATTTGAGATCTGGGTACCATCAGATTCGCGTGAGGGAACAGGACATTCCCATGATCGCCTTCAGGTGTCACTAGTGTCCATAGTGACACCTGGGAGAGTGAGAATTTGCCGGATGAGGATGCCACATGGGAGAGTGAGAAAATTTTGTAGCATCCATCACTTCAGTTGCTTGAGGACAAGCAACATTTTGTTGGGGGAGACTGTAATATTCCTAATTAGCCATGGCTAATTGGAATATTCGATTTGCTCAATTTTTGCCTTCTATAGTTATTTGTAAATAAAAAGGTGAGGAAAAGGGGACATAACTCACTTTTAGAATAAAAGTCACTTCCTAGTAGCACAACCAATGTTGCACGAAGCGAGGACGAAGCGGGGATGTTTTTTGGAAGCGGGGACGCGGAAGTGTCATTTTCCAAAAATCTAGGAAGCGAAGCGTCTGCTATATATATATATTTATATTTTTTTGCATTTATACTCAAAATAAACATCCCAAATACCAAATTAGTTGTAGAAGACATGAAAACATGCATATTTTTGCATAAATCAAGATAGATATAACATCCATTGTACATTAGTGATTAATTATTCGAGCATCAACCA
>APFE030359739.1:147240-173126 GCA_000404065.3 Pinus taeda
CCACGCAGACACTTGGAGGGACTGCGCAGATGGGAAAAGGAACACGTGGCAAGAGGAGATTACGTTGGAGGAGGTGAGCCTTGGGATTGAGAGAGGCCAATGCTATAAAGGAGAGAGGAGCCTCCTCATTTTGGCTTTCAGTTATGAGCATTTGAGCTAGTCACTTCGACTTGGAGCACGCTGGCTGTTTAAACTGTCTGCAGCACTATTTAGTGCACTGAGTGTCTTCGTTCGGAGATCTCACCCTTAGCCCCGAGGGACTTCGAGTGCCTACTCGGGCAAGGTAGTTTCAGCAATCTTTTTGCAGTAGTTGTGATCTTTGGCATTGAGGTGGAGCTGAGCATTGGAGGACTGCGCAGTCTTGAGAGAGAGGGACGTAGTTTTTCTGGGAGCAGTTCCGGATTAGGGGTTTGTGGAGGAGTTGAGTTGGGAGATTGAGCAAGAGATCAACTCTTGCATATTGGAGGAGCTTGGCAGAATTTCAGGCAGTATTTTGGAGGATTTTACTCAGTGGCAACACAGAGCCTTGAGGGATTGCGTGATTCCCAAGGGGGCGATTTTCGGGGGTCGGCCATTTCAGAAACGCTTTCTGGGTTTTTTCTAGGTTTCCTGAGTAGAGGTTGATTCCAGAGTTTCAACATTTTCTTAGGAGGGGAACAAGCCCAAATCCTCATTTGATTTCCAGCAGTAGTAGCAACACGACAGTTTCCCAACAGCGTCCATGCAGTTCAGAGAGAGGCCATTCCTTTGCTATTCTGAGTGTATTTCTTCACTTGCCCGGTGTAAGTCGAGGTGCCATCTTTCTGATCAGCTCCTGTACTCATTCCATTACTCAGTGTAATAAAATGGCTTAGCATTTCTCTTTGCATTTCTCGAGTCTCTGCTTATATTTCATGTTTCCATTATTATATGTTGCACCACTGTTATTTTTATCATTTTGAGCTTCCCAGTTATTATATCATTTGGGTGTATTTAGTTGGGGTTTACTGGGGTTTTGGGGAATATCTCTGAAACGGGATATTACATACTAGTGTTCGACAGAACATAATGAGGTTTGCGTTTAGAATTGATAATTTAGGGTTTGAAGGTTAAGATTAGACATCAAAATTGAGGGGCAAGAATGGCAATGCCAATATTTGGTGGGTGGTAAGATTGAGATTCCATCAGTTGTTCCTTTCTCTTTGCCAAAACTAGACAACAAAAAAGACCACAATGTCCAAATTATTGAAAATCAAATCAGATGATCATAAGGTCCAATTAATATTACCACCACCACTGCCAAGGGGGGAATTTAGGTACAAGGGATGCAAACGATGTAAATATTGCAATGAGAGCTTAATGTACATGTTACAGAGGTTGGATCAGGTCCATGCTACACGTTGTCAGCCTTACTCAAATTTGATTATATCTACCATATCTACAACATGTTGATCTCAAAACTATAGGTCTACCAACTAAATTTACATTATAGTTATCTTTATTGAATCAAAGATTTTTCTTATCTTCCGAGCTCCTATGGGATTAAGTTTTAACGAGTGAATATGACTCTAAAATTTCTTCAAATTTTTGAATTGTTCCTGGATCACTACCTTGAAGCTTGAATTTCCCACCTGCCATGGAAAACTACCATGAAGACATCACGCCATTAAGACTAAATGAGCTTGCATACCATGTTAAGAATCAAGATATAGAGCACAAGATAGGATCAACAATTTGACGGAAAAGGTAAATTGTTTTATAGTACAACGGGATTTGCTCTAGATACTAACACCTTGCTTGGCGACTAGGCTAGGCAATGTTAACTAAATCATTTAGTCATCACTTGAGGATAAATTACTATTATCCTAAATGAATATTACAACTTAAAGGAGACAAGAGACTTACTGATTGGTAAGGTACACCATAGGCTAACATATGCAGCTATTGTGCTGCTAGTCCTTCACTACAAATTTCTTAATGCCAATGCAACAAAAATTGTAGGTTCTTTGTTCTTTTCTTGGATCCTTAGTCTTACGATATTCCTTGGGTGAGATCAAATATATTTTATACTATGTTCTATTACTTTTGGGGGTAGTATTTTTCCTTCCCTTGAAGGTTGCTTGGTGAATGCCATTGTAGCTGTGATAATTTGGGCCTGGTTACATCAATTATTGGATTCTGACTTGTACCCGATAGTGATTTCATTTTTTAATTCTTGGATTTCTATCTCCTTTACTGTTCATTATTTTACAATATCGTAGAGGCTTTTCTACACGTTGGTGTCCTGGAAACCATTTCTGATCACAGTTGTGACAACTATTTTTCTTCATTTTGTCCCTTTCAAAGTGGTGGAATTTATTGTTGTTGTGTTGGTTTTGTGGGTTACCACTAGTTGTCTTCTATGGTGGTTGAAAAGCTACCCTTTGTTGACTGAGGTTTTTTCTTTCGATCAGCATTGCTAACTTTTGGCCCCATGCACATTCTGAGGTTTCCATAGTTTAGATTCATCACAGACTGTTCTTCATTCTTGTAGTGCACATTTTTAGTAATTGGGTATTTGTGACTTTAGACTTTCTTGTTGCAAGGATTTTCCATTCATAAGTGTATTTGCCCACTGCCCCTGTTTGGTTAGGTGGGTGAACATTTTGCAATTTATTGAGAATCCACATCTTTTATACCATCACATGAACTAATCTTAAGCTTCTTGTTCATCATGAAACCTCTTTAATGAGTACTTGGTGAACATTTTATAATTTATTGAGAATCCACCACATCTTATCTTAAGCTTCTCCTTCCAAACTAAAGTACATGATACTGGGAAATGGCTACAAGTTTCTGAAATGAAAACATGTTAGAAATGTGACACTCGAAAAAATTGGAAACAGTGCAATATATATGTATATATATATATATATATATCGAAACTTTGAAAGAAAGCATTATGAATAAATGAGTACGAACATTTAAAATGAGAAACATAAATGACAAGCAATGTTCAACCATCCAATTATTTTGGGATCCTCAGCATTATTATCGCTCTCTTGTCTAGCATTTGCCTCTACCTCAATCTTCTAGGGACACTGATAAGCATCACCCAATTTTGATGAAACAACCTATTTCAAGCCTTAAAATATGGTAGAAATTTTTTAACATTCCTAATCAATGATATTGGTTTGAGCAAAGGGTACATTTTTGCTAATGCCATGATAGAGGAATTCAACAATCAACACTACGAACATTAAGGTACATAAAAGGCTTGTTGGTTTTGGTTAAATGCCAATCCCCTATCCTCATATGTGATTAGAATCCAATGAAAATGGTACAATCTTACCAATCATGAAATCTCGAGAAATGTTGATTCTACTGAATTTTGAATGGGATATGAAATTCTTCCTTCCCTGTATGACATCCAATGAGGTTGGATCCACTCTCAAACATCTTGAAACCTAAGTTGCACGAAACGAGGAAACGGGTACGAGTTTCCGAAACGGGAAGCGATACGAAACGCGACCTTCCCAAATTTTGGAAACAGGGAAACGCGAATATATATATATATGTGTGTGTGTGTGTGTGTGTGTGTGTGTGCAATCATAAAGCATAAATGATACATTATAATTTATTACACTTAAACATTAAGATTTAATTTACATCACATTTAATCATGAATGATGACATAATGAAAATAAAAATATCGGAATATCCAAAAGCAACCTTTATTATATATCCAAATCTTAAAATCAGCCTTTATTTATATTAATATATGAAGCTGCAAGTACAATAAAGACTATAACTCTGCAAGAGAGAGATCCAAATCAGGATTTTATGCATCCACATCCCATTCTTTAGAAGGACCACTATTGTATTGAGAGTCTCCTCCTACATAGTCGAACGACCTTAGTGCTCTTGATTAAATACACGTTTCATACCCTAGTACCCTACATGATCTTGATTATTGGGAGTTTCCCCTGCATAGAGGGCTTGGTTCTCTTGATTAAATACAAGTTCCATACCCCAGTACATGATAAAATCCAATGGAAACATTGCAATCCCTCCAATTCTGAAATCCTGAAAAAAAAAAAGTCTGCTGGATTTTGAGTGAGATCTAAAATTCTACTTTCTCCATATGAAATCCAATGAGGGCGAAATCACTCTCAAACATCCTGAGTCATTTCATGGTAATGTTAAAAATTTAAGTAAAAGGATGATGAAAATGAAAAATAAAGGAGAAAAAATAAAAGAGAATATCACTTTTACTTTAAGAATTTAACATTACCATGAATTGCATATCCCTCAAACTTCCTGATGAACTGCATATCAACACTAGGGAAAAAATTCACTTTTATAACTTTAGACACGCATCTAGAAGCAACAAGAAGTCACTAACATACCCTAAAAGTAAATTAAAAAACAAATTAAAAAAAATAAAAAAAAACACAAGTTAATGAGGAAACGTGGGTCATACGGCCCTGAAACGCGTTTCCGGCCGTACTGGCCACGTTTCCATTTCGGGAAACGTGGCAGTACGACCGGAAACACGTTTCACAGCCGTACCAAACGTGTTTCCGCGTTTCGTACCCGTTTCCGTACAGAAACGGACCTCTATACCATGTTTCCTGCAACATAGCTTGAAACAATTAATGGTAATGTTAAAAATTTAAGTAAAAGGATAAAAATGAAAAATAAAGGCAACACCAACTTAGGAAAGATAGAAAGTTTAAGGAAATAATCTAACATTAGCATTTATTTTCAACATTTTTGGTCAAACCTAGTCAAAAGCCTTGTCAAACCAAGTCAAAATACACGGATTCAGTAATGGAAATGTGTCACACAGTTTCTAGTATGGCTCAGAAATGCATTTCTGGCTGTATAATTGTGTTTCTGACACATGGGATGCATTGCGATGGCCGAAAATGCATTTCAAGGCCGAACCACATGGGCTTCCATGTTTCCGTACAGAAACATGCCTGGTATGGCACCTGAAGTGGCATTTCCTGCAACATAGCTTTCAAATAATGTGAGGTTCTCCTTATCATTCCCTTCTCAGAAGGTAGTGGATTTGATGTGAAGATTCCTTCCATTTTATTGACCAAAATGATGACCCTTTTATTGTCCTCATTATATTCAGTCATACCATTTTTATTTTATTGAAGAATTACGTGCTATCACAATTTCTCACGTTTTTCTGATTTCTTGTGTTACTATTGTGGAATGGATTTGTCTTTTCTGGTGGTTTTTGAAAATTTAATGGTCTAGCTCTAAGCTTGTTTAATCTTTGTAGTATCCTGTTAGTCACCAAATGATTTTGCGTACTCTTGGCGTTGTCTTCTTCTATCCATAGCATTAAATTATTCCATCGGTGACTCACTTCCTCTACTTGCTTGGTTAATTTTTCTTGAAATTCCTTTTGCTCTTTTTTGATATCCTTGAAAGGGTTTTTAACGGAGTTTACTTCGTCTCTGTATCTTTGAATGTCCCCTTGGACTTCATCGATGGTTACCAGTTTCTTCCTCCTTGCAGATCCAACATCCTTAAATGTTATAATTACTTCATTAAACGGTAATTGACTGCTGGCTGAGCTGAGTTTGATCACTGTACAAAATTGGGGGATTGGTTTGATGTACACTGGTGAGATAGGAGTTGTCTATAATGCGACTTTTTGGAGATTCCGGTGACGGAATCCGGCGGAAGAAATTGACGTTAAATCTTGATTTGTTGCAGTTAAAATGGTTTTTTAACTGCATATTTGGATTCAGCACCCTGAAAAACCCCTGGGACCCTTTGATTGTGCAGAAACTAGCTATCAAACTTGCGATTCCAAGAAATTGCTGCCGGATTTTGACCAGAAAAAACCACCAGAAAGGCTTTCAAAAAGTCTCATTATAGACAACTGCGGTGAGATATGGTTGTTGTGTGTGGCAGCTTGAATACTAGTGATGAAAATGTAAGTACGGGCCGCTTGACTTGGCACCCAATCATTGCTCTGATACCAATGTTATAAACAAGTTTCTAATCAAAATATTCCATGTTGGAATAATGTAAAAATATTTATTAAATGATGAAATTACATGAATATGGGTATTTGGCATTTATATTCCTACGGTGACCCCTCACATATGATCTTCTTGTATGTTTTAATAATTACATATGATTTACATTATACCCTAAGTTCTATGTTCCTTTTCTCCGACAGCAAAAATAGCAATCTCTATTCAAGGGGAGAATGGAAATTACATTTTGCAAGTGCTGTAATTGCAGTCAAAACAGAAAAAAAGTGTTTCTTATGAAAAACGAGAAATTCCCATACCTGCCTTTCCAAAAACCTGAATATATATCCCTTATGTGCCCTTATGCGTAAGTGTCTTATATGTAGTTTATCTTTCATACTTTCAATGACAAACTTTGCCGAAAAGCAGACAATTCCTCTATAGTAGGCTACATAGAGAATTTTTCATAGAAACAAGGGAGAAGAGGAGAACAGAGATTCCTCTACAGTAGTCTATGAGCCGTTTAGGAAATTTTGTTTTTGATTTTACATTTTTCTGTTACTTGTCTACACAGGATCTCCCAGGTGCCCTTGACGATGCTGCAGTAACTGAGGCTCTCGAACTGCACAAGATCAAAAGTCGGCAATGGGCTATATTCAAGACTTCAGCAATAAAGGGTGAAGGCTTGTTTGAAGGATTGGATTGGTAAGTACTCTTACCTCAAAATTTTGCATCTGCATGATCTTAACCTCAAGTTAAGCAACCAGTTCTGAGTTTGCTGCTAAATTGCAATCAATCAATTGGGAAACTTATTTAGAAAATATTGTAACTTCATGCTTTGAAATGAGATATTTGAGGTTCCTTACCTCTGCACATAGGCATCATCTATCTGTTTCTTAGATTTTTGAACATCTATTCTTTGAAGCACAGCCAGTGATAATTTTTGTTTCCTAGACTGTTAACAACTAGTTAATTAACTATATAAGCCTACAGGCAATCTGAATGCTTTGATCTGATCGTCGTGTAATGCAGGTTAAGCAATACACTTAAAGCTGGCGGGAGATAATTTTTAACATGAATTTTCTCAATGGTAGGGACTATCCTAAAATGCGTCCCATGTAACATGAGGATCATATGAGTGTTTAGTGATTACTTGGATTGATCTGCAGGAGAGTTTTCCTAGTTTAATTCAGTTTTCTTAATTTCCTTTCTAAGAGCAGCATGTGATATCATTCTCGTGGAAGATTTTGAAACGCTACCTTGCTATTGAGGGAGATTGACCTATGCTAAACAGTTACATTTTTGCTCCACCTGGATAATGTTGCATTATTGAGTTTCATTGTTACTCTCGTGTTCTCCCGGCAAGGGAACCTTTTCAAGAAAATTCGGACGTTGATTTAGTCGATGTTCAGTATCTTTCCATGTATAGCTCTGTTTTTTCAAATTTCTATTGAATGCATGGACACAATATAGTTGAAGGGAGCATTTTCTCGAGATTCTGGATTCTATCCGAGTCCAACGGGAAATATTTGGATTCGAATGAAGTGTGGGTAAATATGTCCGTCTATTATAACGGATTGTTCATCGGCCATTTGAAGTCCATGTCTTTTATCTCCGGTTAATGCAATGTAGAATATTGGACTGCACTGTAGTTGGTGTATGAATCTCTTGTATGTTTTTTTTACCAAATTTACTAGTTAGTGTTTTGTTCAGCTAGGCAGATTTTTTACATTGAATATTGGATCTGGATGCGTCCACCATACCATGTATGGTGCAATTTGAATGTTGCCACTTCATACATTTCACACATTCGTGGGCTAGAGGGAACAAATTTTACACAATGCATGGCGTAAACTTATAGGTTCATTGGCAATTTGTTGACGATGTGGTTTCTACCTATGTTTCACTTAACATATCCTAAGATCAGTGTTGTCTGTCTAATATGTTTCCTCCTTTTTGATAGCATTTTGCTTGGAGTATGTTTCACGCCTTCAGAATTTATATTGTACTTTTTTCTGGCAATTTTCTTTCACCAATTAGAACGGTGTCTGAACTTTGTGGCACTATTAGCTCGGCGGTATAGCCCTACGTATTACCCTTACCTCGATGTAGAAAGAATCTGAAAGATACAGGTACAGAGCACGAACTTGAAATGGTAATACGGATAAATAACAAAAGATTGTAATACCATTTCATAGAGGTTGCAACATATTTGTCACGAGAGCGAAGTTATAACAATGATCCATCGACCCGCTTCATGTTAAAGGTGAACCGAAGGTACAAAGTTTTAACGAGATACTAAATTTTAAAATTGATAAATTTGAAAAAGTGTTTTTGGGGGTTAATTCTTCAGCTATACGAATATTTTCTAAATACGCTGCAATAATGCACGAAAGCAACTAATGACTTAGAACATCCGAAGGTACAAAGTTTTAACGAGATACTAAACTTTTAAATTGATAAATTTGAAAAAGTGTTTTTGGGGATTGATTCTTCAGCTATACGAATATTTTCTAACTACGCTGCAATAATGCACGAAAGCAACTAGTATGTCTTAGAACATCCAATTTCTAAATACATTGCAATAATGCATCAAAGCAATTAGCATGTGTTTGGACATCCAACCTACTATTTTATGGCCAATAATCTTTTGCCGATAAAAAATAAGAAGTTTATTTATTGAATCCTTTAGTCATTTGAAAATTAGCATTGTTGTGCAAGGACAAAAATTTGAATACAACTTTCGACATAAAGTTCAGATTATACTTAATATTTTAATGTACTAATTCGGCCATGTTAAATAATAACATAATTAATAATGTTGTTAAATAATAAATAATGTCGTTGATTAAAAGAATTGTTAAATTTATAAATAATGTCGTTGATTAAAAGGTTGGTTGGGTGGTTTTATGATCCAACAGTCATTGGGGTTCTATATATGACTGAATCTAAGATCAGATACATTAGATAGTGCGGTGGGTTCCGCATTGGATTCTATATATGGCTGAATCTAAGATCCGATACATGAGATAGTGCGGTGGGTTCTAAGATCAGATACATGAGATAGTGCGGTGGGAAGATCAGATACATGAGATAGTGCGGTGGGTTCACATTGGGTAGCCCATCGCACATTCCCTTGTCATATTATTTCATTTACATTTATCATTTTTTTCCATGTATTGTGTTTTTATATGTTCAAATGGTGTATATTTGATTCTAAAAATCAAATATAGCATTTCCAAAAGAGAATAGTGTAGTTTGGACTAATTATCATATAGTTAATGTAAGTGTTTGTTAATGAAGATTGAAGAGCGGAACATCTGAGGTGGTAAGAAGTTGAAGAGAACATATCATGCTGATGTGCGTATGAATTTAAACATGCAAGTTTATTTTAGTTTGGGCATGGAAAATAAAGAAAATAAGTATTTATTTTTGAAATTTAGAACATAGGAAAGGGAATAAGGTGTTTTTGTTGTTATTTGCCATTTTGTGAGATCATTTGAGAAATGGTTAAAGAGAGAAAAACATGCAAGTATATTTTAGTTTGGGTTTGAAAAATAAAGAAAATAAGCATTTTATTTCTTGAAATATAGAACATAGGAAAGGGAATAAGGTGTTTTGTTGTTATTTGTCATTTTTGTGAAATCACTTGAGAAATGGTTAAAGAGAGAAAACTTGTCAGAGGGTAGGACATTGGAAAAAATGAGGCAAATGACCTTTAAAGTATTGTTGAGTTTCTAAAAGGCATTTGGGAAAAACATATTCATCTTCTTTGTATTTAGAAGAAGGCTTTCTCACTAGAAGTTCTCAGTGAAAATGACAAACTTTCCAAGAATTTTTTGCATATTGCTATAATGTAATATGTGAAGGGCATGAATGGTTCTAAATTGCCTAAATGTAGGAAACCTATAATATGTTGCTAGAGTATTGCTAGGTCACAAAAGAAGACACCTTAACTTGCTTAACATGTAAGGGTGAATTATGTTTGTGACTTGACACGAAGAACAACCTGAAGAAGTCGACAAGAATGACAAAAAAATTATGAGCCATGAGATCACTATGTCAAAAGTCCTATAACCTAGGCTTGATATTCTCTTGAATCAAGGATGGCTTGTAGAATATCAACATGAACTTTTATAAAAAAATGATTATAACAACCTACATTTTGGCCTTGGGTGGCTAAAACTCTATTTTCAACTATAGAAATTATTTATTTACTTAGCGTTTGTTTAGACCTTGGCTATATTGATGAAGGCATTTGATATGTTGACATTTTGACCTATTTGATATTAATTATGCATTAGTTGTATATGATTTTTACCGTTACATGTGGAAGTAGAGATTATAAGGTGTTTAAGGGATGAGTTGGTTGCGGCCCTTATAGGAATTAGTGTCATAGTAATTTACTTACTGCATCTAAAATACTTGTATAGTCCATTTTGTTATCAATGTTGTGTGATTATTTACATAGCATGTTTATTAAGTCATCACGATTTTTGTTCATGAAAATAGTAAATATTGTATTATTTTATTTAACAAAATAGTAAATAATGTATTATTTTATTTAATGCTATGCATGCTAGAAGAAAAACATACACAAGAAGCATTGATTGTTAATTTTTTAAGTACATGCATGAGGTATGCAAATGTTAGCTATTCCACCTTGGCACATGTTCACTGGTATGAAGAGGTAATGAAACTAATTACTAACTAGGGCTAATTATTTTATTAATTGGTTGGTCTGGAGTATGGTTTGTTGTAATTAATTTTGAAGTAAATGTCACATATATTGATGGTTGGTAGGGGATTGAAAGCCTTGTACATTTTATTATTTAGTTATCACCTATAAACTTAAGGATAAGATCATCATCCTAGTGGATAATAAGGTTTGACTACATCCCCAAGAAGCCTTGAAAGGAGAGTCAAATTAGATATGGGGATGTTATTGTGTGGGGGCTATAAATATTTTCTGGGGAAGGATAGGCATAGAGGGGATAAATAGGGAAATAAATGAGTATTCAAGGGTTCCTATATTTGGTTCTTTGTCTCGAGAGTTGGAAAACCTGAAGTGTGGGGATTGATTATGGATACATTCTATTGGAGTGATTATTTATGTGTTATTGTTCTTGGAGCCCTATGTATGGTGGGCTAGGAAATCAAAGTGGTTTCTTGGAGTTAGGAAGTTGGCTAGGCGTTTGGTTGGTAGGGAGGATTATTGTTCCACTATGAGCAAGTGGTGAGTGAAGATCTAGAGTTGCCTTTTTGTTGGCTTGAGTACATTGCGATTGATAAAATAGAAAACCAAGTGCAAATGTATTTCCCTAGTTATTTACTATAATGTCTGCTTAAAATCATAAAATAGGTGCATTTTCTTATTTATCTTGATTAAAGTTTCCTTGAAACGATTATATTGGAGATTTAACCATTGTATTAGATATAATGTTTGTTGGATGTGATCTTAATTTTGGTTATGAGCACAAACACTATGATGGTTGATTAAAACCATTATCTTTGAAATTATTATATCCGCATATTAAAGATATAACCATTGTTTTAAAGAGAATGTTTATTGGATATGATCTTAATTCTTATGAGCATAAACACAAAAACAAGTTTTGTGCAAGAACAAAGGCACATTACATTGCAAAATAAAAATAAAATAATAAACTCATTTTTGTTCATTTTATCATATTCAACATTAGAAACATAGGTTTGTAAAAGGAAATAATATATAAATTGCAATGAGAAATTATATCATAGTATTTTTGTTAGGGTTATTTAACCTTGGGATGGGTGCAAAAAGTGGTATTAGAGCTATAGTTTAAACATTGGGGCTTGAAGGCCATACTATGATTTTAAAAAGTGGGCCCTAAATGACCATACTACAATTTTAAAATGTGGGGCCTTAAGGCTACATTGTATTGTAAAGGTTATAAAAGGGATATTTAGAAAATCAATTTAATAGATTTTTTTAAGGCTACACAGTGGGGCAACTCATAGGGTTTCGAACTGGTTATCATTATTACAAATTGTGCTTTAATAATACATCCATTTGTTGAATTTTGTAGCTATGGTCGGTCTTCATATTTAATATTTTAGCCCTTGAAATATATATAATGAAAATGTAAGATGTGTTCTTCATGTCATTTTTATTGATTAACCCTTGAAGTAATTAATATAAGAAATGTTCTTCATGTCGGTTTCAAATTTCAAATTTTGAATTTTTGGCTCCAAATTTGTCAAGTTTGCCGCCCCAATGGAGATACACTCATTCATACAGGGATAACACTATATATAAAGCACTCGACCTCTTCCACAAGGCACCATTCATTCTCACACACAAGAAGATATATTTTGGGCATCCAAGAGAATAAGGAGGACAAATTCATCTTAAGCATCTCTCTCTTTGACTTCGCACATGTCACTTTCTGGGCATTTTTTGGGTAGCAGGCCGAACTTTTGGGCATCAGTTTCTGGGCATCAATTTTTGGGCAATAGGGCCGAAATTATGGGCAAAAGGGCTGAATTTTTGGGAGGCAAAATTTCGTCCTAGGTAGATCAAATAGGCCTGAGTTTGTTGGGCTTTACAAGAGGGAAGTTTGACTAGGTTTGACCATTGCATTATAGGTTAGTTTTACCATCATATTGACTAATGTAACTAGGTCTCTTGTTGAACTGAAGAATTTCTCTAAGGAAAAGGTTGTTGGGTTTTTCCCCCAAGTGGGTTTTGCTAGGGCAAACTAAATTTTAAATAAAATAGAGTGCTTGCAATTACAAAAATCAATAGTTGTGAGAAAGGTTGCTAATAAACAAACTTAAACATGAATAAGTGATGATAGAAAAGGAAATATGAATACAATTCTCCTAGGACAATTGCAATCTTTATTTTGAAACTAATAATTGCATAAAAATTCATAGCTAGACTTGATACAGTCAAGAAAAAGCAAAATGAAATTGAAATAATCCACTAATCAATATTGAAAACATGAATACACTGGAGGTTAGCTCAATTGGTCGAGTTATTGCCACTAAAAGCACCTTGCTAATGGGAGCTCACAAGGTCAATTCTCCTTGACGTCCTTAGGATTAGGTTTTGTTAATAAGTAGGCAGGAAGTGATCCCTTCGGGTGGATCTCTCCGGATATTTCGGGAAAATATTTTTGGAAACATGAAGTCATTTAGTACAAAATAACAAGACTTGTAAAAAGAAGGCTTCCTTATGAAATTTAATGCAACTTACAAATAACAAAGCATAGTGGATTGCTTGTAGCCTCCATAGGTTGCATTGATTATAACTTTATTCACCTTGAGAAGCTTATAACATGATTTGGTTGAACATTGCATAAACCAACATTCCCCATTTGTTTCACGACATGTACTAACAACCTCTCGTGGATCCTTATCTTTGGCGATGCAATTGTTGACTAACAACCTGTGATTTTTCTTCTAACGACAATCGTGATTCCCAACAAGTGGTATCAAAGTGTAGGTCACAAGTTCAATACACACCCGACTCACGCTAGGGGGGATATCTATGGACATTGCATAAATCAACACTCCCCGTGTGTTTGCGACATGGACTAATTGCCTCTCGTGGATCCATATCTCTGGCGATACAACCACTGACTAACAACTTGCAGGTTTTGGTCTAATGACAATCATGATTCCCAATAAATTTTGCAACAAATTCACTATTGAAAAATGTAACTAGGTTTAGTCTTCATAACTATATTGAAATGTATTTATCAAAAGAAAGAAAAGAAAAATTTATTATTATTATTATGACTTATTAAAGCATGGGTTTCATGCTTGGGTCATCATGTTTTAGGTCAAAGTCCCCATTAAGGACTTCTCAGTTTTATATGGAATCATTAGTCATTTTGCATTTTATGAGACCCTTCTTGGGCTTTTGAATCATGTAAAAATGATTATTATTGAGTTAAATAAGTCATTTGTCACATCCACACTAAGTCGGCCCTTACCTGATGATATCGGCCTACATTAGGGTAATTCGACCCACAAAAGAGGCTATATATAGAAGTACAGTTCAATCCATTTACTCACTTACAAAATAAGTTCGATACATAAGGAGCAGCAAAAAAGCTGTGAATTTCTTAGAGAAGAAGGGGAATTGCAAGAGAAGGACAAGATTGAAGTTTTTGGGCTATCTCTCTCTCTCTCGTGCGAAGTTACTAGACTACTGTTGGGGTTGAAGTTTTGCTGCTGGAGAGGCCAAAGTTATGCTGCTGGAGAAGTCGAAGTTCTACTATTGGAGAGGTCGAAGTTCTGCTACTGGAGTAGTCGAAGTTATGCTACTAGAGAAGTCGAAATTTCGCTGATTGAGAGGTCAAAGTTTTGCGTTGCTACTAAGTCAAAGTATTACTGCTACTAGGTAAGGTCATATTTCTAGGTCGAAGTTGCTGCTGGAAGGTTATCATCTAAAAGGAAGGACGCGCTGACTTAGTGATTGGAGGAAGTTTGTGTCTAGGTCAAAGAGTCTTGGATTATCTCATCTTGTCTTGTGAAACCACTGACAGAAGAGTTGTTGACTGGGTTTTCCCCTGTATAGGGGTTTTTCCTTGGCTGTTTGCATACATCTGGTGTCCCCAATCTTCATGTTTTGTATTTGATAATTGCTTAATAAAACAAAGATAAAAGAAGAACATAAGAAAGTTAAGTAGAATAAAAGAATATCACAAGTAATTATCGTCATAAGAAAATCTTTCTGCCTCTTTGATTTTCCAACATGGCATCAGAGCTAAGGTCAAGAAGGCAAAAGGCAGCTTGAATATCTATTGAAAGGATAATAAGAAGTTTTAAGAAGTTGAATAAGGGTCATCAAAATCATATAAGGATACAAGCCTACTATCTTTAAGAACCATACTCATTGAAGGGAGAAAAAAATCAGAAGGAGCCTCTAATTACAGGGCATGGAAAACGAAGATAGATCTCATGCTCAAGAATAAAGTCTTGAATCTAGTCAAAGGAAAAGTAAAGAAGCCTACAAACGAATCAAGTGAAGAAGAGAAAGCATAGTTTAGAGAAACACAAATATTGGCCATGAGCGTAATAGTGGATGGAATAAAGGACAACCTCATCCCATATATATCCAACATATATTCTGCTCGAGAGATTTAGAAGGATAATCCTACATTTGAGCAATTATGGAATGCATGTAGACAAGAAGAAGTCAAAATATCTTTGGTAAGCAACAAGGAGAGTGAAGAAGGGAAAATCTAGCATTGATTTCTCGAATGCTTATTCCACTCATCACAATAATAAAGGAAACTTCAAGAAGTCCAAAGGGCCAAGGAATAAGACAAACCTATCCAATATTGAATGCTACAATTATCACAAGATGGGTCACTATAAAAGTAATTGTCCTAAGAATCCAAGGAATGAAAGAAGATATATGGATCAAGCAAACTTTGCCAATGAAGGTTCACCAAAGAAGAACAATATGGAAGGATCCAAAGTAAAAGACCTATTTGCTAGGGCCTCTTAGGGACTTTATCCCTCACATATCCTTCTACTCTAAGTTTTGAATTGTTTTCCTTTATGTTTTGATTTCTAGTACTTGTAAGTCTAGCATGCTTTGGAAGAAAAATTTTGAGTTGTTATTGGTATCCCTCAAGATTGGATTAAGAGGGAGCCCTCACCATTTTACCAAAGATAAGTATCTTACTCCTTATCCTTTTTATATTTGGTTTCTCTCTCTTATGTGTTTGTATTAGATGATAATAACATTTCATTTCATATTTTCCTTGTTAAGTAAAAGCTTGCAGATATGCTCAAGGGTTATGGAGAAGACCTCACAAGACAAAGCATAACATACGTTATGTTGCTAAGAAAGTTCTTCAAGGGTTAATGTCGTACAAGGTTTGTTAAGTAACAAATCAAAGGTACGTCTTAGACCATAAGCTTTGTTCTCTTCATAACAAAGGTATATTCATTTCTTTTTAATTCTACTTTACATTACTAACATCGTCATCTCTAGGACCTTTGAATCATAAAGGTTCTTATTTGGGTGATTAATCATCAGATTGAAATTACCCTCATTAAAATCCTTCATCACTTTTGTGGAACCCTAAAATTTTTATTTGTAAAACCCTAACCTAAGGGTGTGTCAATATTGATTATGAAACCCTCTTCTAGTTAGGGTTATTGATGAAATCTAGAAAAGCCTATTCTTTTGATGTTTAGGGTTTTGATACTATTATAGGAACCCTAGTCCTTTATGGTTTATTGTCTATTCATATCCTAGATCTTTAGGGTTTTGGTAAATTACGGTTTACAGGCAAAGCCTTTATAATATCTATTGTAAATTCCTAGGAACAAAACCCTAGGTGTATGTTTGTCTGTCTGATCAAAACCCTAACCTAATCAGGTTTGCTGTATGTCTAACTTTAAATGTTTGTATCTTGGATTTGCTTGATAACTGTTGTTGTGATATGCTTATGCATGAAATCCTAGATATGTATATGTGTTAACCTACGTGTTGATGCTCATAGTAGGTAAATTCTAGGGTTTGTAACTAAACCCTAGTAGAGGTTTGATACTCTAGAATATGGTGTTATTGTTTCAGATATGATGATAAATTCTAGTGCTTACAAAGAGTTGGTAATATTGTTGAAACCTTAGATTTTATTATAATTGTTTTTGATGATATCTAAGGCATAGTTTCTCAAAGATGGAATCTAGGGTTTGCATTAAATCCGAGTCAAAATCTAACATATAAATTCTGAAAATTGTTAGATGTATTGTAGAATTATATTTGTTTGAATTGCTTATAGGGTTTGAAATATATTATAAGAAGATTTTGTCATATCTTTGAAAGAAATATTGAGACCCTAGACGTGATGGGACTAATATCTTGACTGAGTTACTTTAAATGATGTGATCTAGGGTTTCTAACCAAACCCGAGCAAGAAGTTGAAGTATTATAGAAGTATTTGTATATTATGAGCCTAACTAAGTTTAGGTATTTGATGTCTGATGCTTCCATTATTGTATGATTATGATATAGTTAACTTCATGGTTCTATATATGTATTTGGTTGTACTTGTTGTTTAAGTTGTGCAGGTACATAATCTTCAAGACATTGAAGATATTCGTAAGAAAAGTTGACTTGATTGGCAAGCATGATGAATGATGCCGATCAAGATAACTCTGATAAGAAGGATTGAAGCCATGAAATATTCTTTGATGTCATAGAAAGTAGTTGATCTCCCTAAGTTAAGAGGGAGTCTGGATAAAAGAAAGGATATATATCCCAAGTTGAGAGGGAGGGCATATTATAGTCATGATGAACACTTTGAAGAAGAAGTTGGAGAATGTATATTGAGGTGTTGCTGAAAGAAGGAAAGCAAGATTTGGTTGTAAAATATGTTGTTGCATGTGAAGGAAGTTGTATGGTTGAGGAAACTTTTATCAATATTCGTTTGGGAAGTCTTTAAGCCCTACTGTAATAAATTGAGACAATCAAGGAAGCATCAAGATGTTTGAAGACCCTGAAGATTTGTGTTTACTTATGTATTTGAGAGTTTGTTACTAATTGGGGTTGTGATTGTTTAGGTAAATCTCTTGAAGTTATGGAAGCATGCTTGATGTCGCCGATCTATTTGATCGAGAGAGGTTTGATGTGTTGAGGCATTTTGTTTAATACAAAATTCCTGGGAGGACATATGATTGACCTGTATGTTGATGTCTAGTTCCTGAAGTAGAGAGGGTGGTGTTTGCCATAGAGCTTTGACCTTGCATTACGCACCTAGTTCTTTGGGTTGATTATTAGCAAGTAAGCTTGCTGGTACTTAGAGTGGCTGAAAGATTTAGTCCATATTAGTCCCACCCAGATAGATTTCCTTGGTCAGGAATCTAGTTCGTGGCACCATGTGTGCTTAAACTCTTCATGGTTCATATATATGTGTGTACTTGTATATATATATGTGTAATTATGAATACCTCCCTAGTTAAGAGGGAGTGTTGAAAAATGTAACTAGGTTCGGTCTTCATAATTGTATTTGAGTCATAATGAAATGTATTTATCAAAAGAAAGAAATACAATTTTATTATGATGACGTATTAAATCATAGGTTTCATGCTTTGGTTATCATGTTTTAGGTCAAAGTCCCCATTGAGGACTTCTAGGTTATATCCGGAGTCATTAGAGTCAATGCTCATTTTATGAGACCCTTCATGGGCTTTTGAATCATTTAAAAAGAATTATTTGTTGGACATTGGATAAACCAATGCTCCCCGTGTGTTTTGCGACATGGACTAACCGCTTCTCATGGATCCTTATCTCTGGTGATGTGATCGTTGACTAACAACTACAGGTTTTGGTGTAACAACAATCGTGATTCCCAACAAGTGGTATCAGAGCATAGGTCACGAGTTTGATACAAACCTGAATTGCATTGGGGGGAGATTGTTGGAAACTGGATAAACCAATGCTCCCCATGTGTTTCATGAAATGGACTAACCACCTCTCATGGATCCTTATCTCTGGCGATGTGATTGTTGACTAACACCTGCGAGTTTTGGTGTAACGACAATCGTGATTCCCAAAATTATTATTGAGTCAAATAAGTCATTTGTCACCTCCACACCAAGTTGGCCTTTACTTGATGATATCGGCCTACATTAGGGTAATTCGACCCACAAAAGAGGTTATATAAAGAAATGTGGTTCAATCCATTTAATCACTTACAAAGAAATTTGATACACAAGAAGGAGGAGTGGAAAAAGTGTGAAGTTCTTAAAGAAGAAGGATAATTACAAGAGAAGGACAAGATCAAAGATTTTGGGCTATCTCTCTCTCATGCGAAGTTACTGGGCTACTGTTGGGGTCAAAGTTCTGCTACTGGAAAGGTCGAAGTTCAACTACTGGAGAAGTTGAAGTTTTGCTACTCGAGAGGTCGAAAATATGCTACTAAAGAAGTTGAAGTTCTACTACTGGAGAGGTCGAAGTTCTTCTACTGGATAAGTCGAAGTTCTACTGCTTGAGAGGTCGATGTTTCGCTGTTTGAGAGGTCAAAGTTCTGATGTTTGAGAGCTCGAAGTTCTGTTGTTTGAGAGGTCAAAGTTCTGTTGCTGCTACCAAGTCGAAGTACTACTGCAACTAGGTCAAATTTGTCACTGGAAGGTTATCATCTGAAGAGGAAGGAAGGGCAGACTTGGTGATTGGAGAAAATATGTGTCTAGGTCAAAGAGTCATGGATTATCTCGTCTTATCTTGTGAAACTACTGAAGGATGAGTTGTTGGCTGGGTTTTCCCCTATATAGGGGTTTTGCTGCCTACATCTGGTGTCCTCGATCTTCATGTTTTGTATTTGATAATTGCTTGATGAAAAAAAGATAAAAGAAGAACATAAGAATATCACAAGTAATATCACTAAAAATAGAAAAATAAAATAACTAAAACCACTTATTGAAAAATTTCTAGAGTTATTGAGATCATGAAGGAGATTAAGAGTCTCTAAACTTTTGAACTAGGGAGGAAGGAGCTCACACTAAGATATCATGAAGAAAGTGGCAAACCACACATGACAACCTACATATGAAATCCATGAAATTCCTTAAAATAGGGGTAGATGTACTTAACAAAGCTAGTAATTGTGCAACTCTACTAGAACTATTTTACACCTGTTTTGGTAGTGTGAGCTACAAAGAAAAATAAAATAGTTGAAAATGAAAACCCATAAAAAATTACCAAGTCAGAAATATAAAAATTGCAAATAAATAAGTTAAATTAATTGAAATAAAGAAGTTTTTCCATTTTCAACATTTCCTGTCTAATATATAATAAAATCAAGGATAAAAAGCTTCAAGTGGACATCGAAACCTTGATTCATATTACATGTTTGGTTTCGTTAGATTCAAATAAATTGAAATTTTTCCCAAAACTTTCCTTAAAAAATTGAGAGTTTGTCAGTGATAAAAAGAAAACAAATTTCACTAACAATAATAAGGGAAGAGAAATTTAGAGAAGGATGAAGAGAATTCTATTTGTAAACAATTATTTTCCCTCCATTCCTTCACAAAAGTTGCCATGAGTAGAATGGGAGATATTTCACTTCATTAATCATGCAATAAACCATAAAAAAATGAGGCAACTTCAAATAGAAACAAACAAGAAAAAGAAGGGTTGTGAAACATAGGGAATATATGAGAAGCCCCTTATAATGACCATGAGATTCCTTTTGAAGCCCTAGCCTCCATTCTTAGAGTTTCTAACACTAGTTGGTTGGGAGTGGGAGAGGAAAATAGGTAAATGATTTATGGCGATGAAAAGAACTAGGTTTAGGGAGGTCGAAAGGAATACGAGGTATTATGGAGGAATATGAGATGAGGCTAATGAAGTCAGTGAAATATGGTTTCCACGGGGACAATGATGAGTGGAATATGTTTTCCATAGGGACAATGATGAGCACTAGCTAGTGTACTTTGTGCACATACTAAACCATAAGATTCGAGGCCTTTTTGAAGTGGGACTTGACTTTGGTAGTTGAGGTAGTATAATATGATTGCATGTAAAACAATTTAGTGATGCTAGGGGCACTCAAACAGGGGGCATGGGATCATCAATTTCCCATTATTCAACATGTGTAGGGGGAGGCCCCTTGGACTTTCTCCAGGGGACATAATTTTAGGCCACCTACTTATGGCGATAAGGCTACACCCAAAGGTGCTAAAATAGGTATTGTTATGGAAATAAATGTGTTGTCACAATAAACATCAAAGACAGAAGAGAGGCATAGATGTTCTTAGGGAACTCTTAAAATGATAGTACAATTAGGGGAAAGGAACCAATTGTATAAATCTCAAAGTGAAACTCAACCCACATTTGTTGGGGGTTTGGAGGTTCTCATTTATAGAGTAATTATCCATGGTCATGGATGGGTCTTATGTATAGAGGGGGAATGTCCCGAACAAAAAAATTAGGGCACAACCATTGTATTTATGCAACATTCTATAATTGTTAGATAGAGTATTAATCTACTATGGTGGAATCTTTAGGAAAAATAAAGTGTTAAACTTAAATCTTATTTGATATTTGATGTAACATATAGTTTCATTTTTCCATTTACATTAAATAAATTTGGGTTGGCATCTTATGAGCATAATGCTTTTACAATGGTTGGAACTACCTATGTTGTGAAGTAGGTGGTAGTACCTATTGTCAAAGAATTTTTTGTAGATATAGGGGGTGTACTACTCAGTTGAAATTGTACATGACTATCCTTGGGTCATTTGACCTCATGATTGGTATGGAATCCCATTGAAACTTCTTAGGTTACTTGAAGGAAAGAGTGCTTTGTTTAGATGGAGGTAGGATAATTTAGATCTAGAGTCTGAAGAAAAATGCATCTTTATGTTTCATCTCGACAATGAAAGTTAAACATTATCTAAGGAAGGAGTGCCAACTATATGTGGTTGGGGAATTAAGTGGAGAAAACGGGCCTCCTTAAATCAAAGCCTTGTTATCCAAGTCCAAGGACATTTTTCGATAAGAGATCCTTGGTTTTCCTCTTGAGAGAGAGCTTGATTTTACAATTGAGCTAAACTATAGCACGAAAAAATCTCCAAGGAACCTTATAGGTTTATAGGTTTAGAACTTTGTGAAAAACATATGTAGTTGAAAATTCTAGACTAGGGACTTATTATGCTTAACATTTCAACATGGGGTGCACCCATGATATTTTTCATGAAGAAGGATCATTCCTTATAACTATAGATGGACTACAAATCTTTGGGAAAATCCATATTTAACAAGAGGTACATAGTACCTCGAATCAATAGTCTCTTCAATTAGATGAAAAGGGGCAACACTTTTCTTAGAGTGTGATCTATAATCAAGTTACCAACAAATGATAATTAAAGAAGGTGACCTTGCAAAAAAATGCATTTCGAATATGGTTTAGGAGTTACAAATTCATAGAAATGTTGTTTGGGTTAACCAATGCATTAAGAATGTTCATGAGTCATGGACAACACGTTCCAAAAATATACAGACTGCTTTGTGTAGGTTTTCTTAAACAATATCCCCATCTATTTCAAAAATGAAAGAGAGCACGAGGAGCAATTGGAGTGTTTAAGGGAACACAAGTTGTATTGAAATTTGTCAAAATTATCTTTCTTTAAGAAGGACACCTACTCTTAGGACATATTATTTTAAGAGGGAATAAATATTGTCCTAGAGAAGATGGAGGCCATCATGGATTGTTAGGTGTCAAAAAATGTTCATGAGTTGTGTAGTTCCATGGGATTAGTTGGATACTATTGAAGGTTTGTGGAAGGATTCTCTAAGATTGTAAACTCAATAACTACAGGGAATCAAATATGAGTGGATTAATGAATATGACACACCAGTCTTTAGGCTTAAGATATTACTCACCAATGTACCAATCTTATGGGTGTTTGATGTGGATAAGGATTTTGTGGTATACATATACCTTGAAATATTTGGGGTTGGATATCATCTTAATGCCAAATGATGGTGTGATATATCATTCGTCACACAAATTAAGACATCAATGGAGAATCACACTGCACATGTGATCTAAAATGGGGCACCTAAAGGCTTCTTGTCATGCTTACAAGAACCTCTCCCACTCCAAAAATTATATATTCCCACGATCTATGATTATGATTGATAATTGCGGAATTAAAAGTGCTTGAAAGAGGTGTATATCTGTGTTTGTTTTTAAACTGTTCAAGTGCTTATGTATATTTTCTTATGCTGATATTTAAACACACATAACAGTAAATAAAGTAGCAAATCGGAAAACACATAAGACAACAATATAATTAGGAGTTCACCTAAACCTCTTGGGCTACGTCTTCATGAGCTCTAGTCAACTCAACTAGGCTCTCTGGGATTATGGTAATCTTTCTTTTACAAGTTCCACACTCAAATCCATTGGTTTACAACTGAACCTATGGGTTTAGAATACCATTTTTATCCCTGGCCGTTTGGCTCTCTGGCTCTCGGCTTTTGGCTCTGGCTCTCGGCTCTGGCTCTCGGCTCTGGCTCTGGCTCTGGCTCTCAGCTCTAGCTCTGGCTCTTGCTCTTGCTCTTGGCTCTGGCTTTGGCTTTCGGCTCTTAGCTCTGGCTCTGGCTCTGGATCTCTGGTTTTGCTCGACCTCCAAGCAATCCTCTACTTCTGAGACACCCCAACTCCGCAGACTGCCTCCTAGCATATACTGAGCTTTCCCTTTAGATTCCTCAGTGTTCAAACATCTCTGGGCTTCTCCGAGTTGCCTCTGTGCATTACTCTGCCTGTACCTCCCAGCTATCCTGCTCTCTGTGTTATCTGTGTTGTTATAACACATTAGAGACCTTCCAAAAACATGGAAGACCGATCGTTTTCCCAAAGAATCCATTCCTCTCTGTGCCATCATTCCTCTATCGCTCTACGACTTCTTCTGCTCCCTATGGCTTTGCGTCTGGCCCCTCTGGCTCTGTGACTCTATGACTCTACGTCTGGCCGTCTGGCTCCGTGGCTCTACATCTCTGCGCCTGGCCCTCTGGCTCTGTGTGTTCTATAACGCATTCCTGTTACAAACACCCGCTTACAGCGTGGCAAGGAGAATGGGAGCCATTACAAAGAAAATACACAGGCGGCCTTTCTTTGGGCAAATTCCCGAAAACAGAACAAAATTCCAATACACAGAGATATACATGAAAACACAGAAAAACCTGACGGAAATCCTTAAGACGGACTTCAAAGGAATATCAACCCGCATCTATAACATTTTCGGGTCTGTGCTCTTATCACACATCGCCAATCGCATTGTGTATGGCCAAAAACCCAAATACACGGGAATACACAAAAATCCACATAAACTGGATATCAAATGATATACAACCGCATTTATAATCCCATCGGGTCCACACTCTATTGCAAGTCGCATGTCGCAATGGTGTGCTGCTCCTTTGTATTATCGCGATCCAATTAACTGATCGCTGATCGCCGATCGCATCGACGTATCGCTATCGGTTCCATCGCATGTGCATTGGCCCTTTGTATTGTCGCGATCTCGATTGCCGATCACCGATCGCGCTATCAGTGCATCACATATCGACATATCGCATGGCATAAGGTCTTTGTTCCGATCACCGATCGCTGACCACAATCACATATCGCATGTCGCATGGATCTTAGCGCTATATCCTCTAATTATCGATCGTCGATCGCAATCGCATATATAAACGACCCGAGTTCTGTTCCTTGTGCAATGGAACACTGCGCTGAGATATTGCGATGCGATAATCACAATCGCATATCATTGCATCCTTTGGCCTGTGTAAGTCTGCTCCTTTTCTTTTCCTTTGATGCGATTTCCTCTAAGGAACCCTTAAGTCCATTTTTATAACAAATTGCCTCCTTTTCAAAGGACAATGGGCAATCTTATTTTTGTAATAACTCCTTTGTCTGGAGTCCATTCTAGTCCATTCAAATTGCAGTAGATTCAGATTGAAAAGATCTACGCAATGAGACTATTCCCAAGAGCATCCTTTGAATTATCATTTTCCTCTGTGAGGAGAATTTATAGACTTAGAAGTCTATGTTAGATCCATTTTGGATCACGCCTTCCCACTAAAAAGCTTTTGGACTCCAAAAGAGTGATATATTGATCTGAACAGTAAATGAGAGTACCTCACCCTCTTCTTTCAACTTCCATACACTTGCCTTGCATAGTGCCTCTGAACCAAAGCCTTTGAACACTCCCTTCCTAGATATGCTTGTCCTCTTGGGAAGAACTATCTTCCTCCTTGACTTCCTGCAAAACTCCTGCTGAGAAGGTCACAGAGGGTAGTTTGAACTTCTCTACCTTGACCATTGATCCAAGGTGGCTCAAACCAATGTGAAGTTATATTTGCTTCACAAAATTTTCGTTTGTACCTATTTGACACACTGTCAACAACAACAGAATTACAGACAACAACTGGATGGCCTAAACTCCTACTTCAACAAAAATAAATAGATTTCACATCTTGTGAAGACCTCCATGTCTTTACATCTGCATACAAATGATTGACTAGATAACAAGCCAACAAATTATGCCTTTAAAACAATTGACCCTTCAAGTCAAGCATGTAGGAAAAACAATTCTAAAGTTCTTTTCAAAGATGAAACACTTCATCAACATCTCCATCTTGGAGACTGAATCAACTTTTCTCAAGTCAATATTGCATTACATGCATGTTTACAACAAAGTAATCAACCCTTCAAGTTAATCACACATACATGTTTAAATACAAGGAAATCATCAACATCCCTGTGTTCATGCACATCATGCTTATGCATGCATTTCATCCTTCAACTTTTGCTTAAGTACACTGTACTTTCGAAGCTGAAATGAATATAACATTGCAGCAACAAAGTGAGTCTCCTACTCAACTTTTTCCGTTCACCTTCTTGCTAAGAACCTGCAACTTGCATTCCATTAACAAAGAAATGCAAATAGATGTGATACATTTCTGTTCACATCAAAAGATATGCAACTTTAATTAGATAAGAACTCTAACCATTTCTTACCAATCCATTTCAAAGGTCCTTCCTTTGTCTGCACATCAACATCAACATGTGAATCATCCTGAAACACATCAATCATGGAATCTTTTTCCATTCCTGCGATTTTTTCCCTCCACGTTCTTCAAGTTTCGTGGAAGCACTGTTGGATTCAGAGTCCAACACTTTTCAACAATATGTCCTTGCTTTATGGCAGTAAGTGCAACACATGTACATCTTCTTGACAACATGATTTTCCTTGTCCAGTGGACCTTTGGCTTCTTGCTTCCTTTCCTTCAAAAGTTTCCTGTATGTGGCCATTCTCTTCCAACATCTAGAAACATTATGGTTATTCAAACCACAAAAGGAACATGCAATTATTTTCCCATACTTATATGGAAATTTA
>APFE030359739.1:190828-280452 GCA_000404065.3 Pinus taeda
TCCTTGTAGGTTTTGCTGATGTGGTTGTTCGGGTTGCGCATACGACGCTTGACCACCATGATAAGAGGTGGAACCCCAATCTATGGACAGCGGAACTGAAATCTCTCCAACTGACAGCTGACCTGTCCTAGTTCCAGGAGGTGGTAGATACTGATCATATTGCCCTCCAAGTAAGGCATTCGATGTAGGATCAAAGCCTGCAAATAAAGAGGACGAAGGTCGGCTAAAAATAGGGGTCGAAGAAGCCACAGATATTGTTGGAGGGGTTGTCACCGAGGTAACAGCTGTACTGCGAGGTGGTGGAGTCGAAGGCTCCGTATTTGAGAAGACGGGTGGAGACCAAATAGAAGTCGGAAAAGGAGATGATATAAAATCACGTAATGCTCTATAACCAAGAGGCAGTCCCCCGGTAGTAGCAGTTCTACTAACATGTGTAGATTCCATTGTGCTGGGAATCTCGTCCCCGAGCACGCCGGATTCGTGAGTCGTATTAGGGGATGGGTTTTCCATATCAGACGGAAATGGTTTCCGAGGAGAAGTGTATTCCCAAAAAGGGATACTGCTTTGAGAAGGTTCCCAAATAGGGTTCGTATAAAATTGGTAATCCTCGTCGCCTGGAGTACGAGAGTTAAGTGGTTGTATACTTGGAACAATAGGGAGAATTTGACTCACAACCGGGCTCTCGGAAGATGAGATTGGTAATTCCATCAAGATGAAACTTCGCAAAATCTAGGGAATCTAATGAAACCAGACCCTACTCAGACTAATGCAAACAAAATTTAACCGGGTTATATGTGATCGTGGCCAAATAAATTTTAAGACACTGAACTTGACCTTTTCATTTTTTAAGAGTCGAGAAAAGGACGAAAAGATGACTCTAGTCTCCTTCGAATGTTTAATGTGCACGAAGTGACAAGATGCTCACTTACACCTTTTCTTTTAGGGAGTTCGAAAAGGATCAAAAGTGACTACTCTGGAGAACTAGGTAAGAGGTTTGCCAAACAATCCGTAAAACTGCTTATACACCTTGGCAATCAGATGAAAACTAAGGACTTCTCGTACTGCAGTCAATCTTCCCGAATGCTGTGTTCAGTGCATTACGGCAGACTCGGCTTCCTATGGATAAAAGGTTGCAAGCCTATAGGGGTCTCCCAATATATACACAACGGTACGTGGGAGCACAATCCGTACTGGCACTTACCGTTTCACTGTGGAGGAATCACCCAACCACTCAATGATAAACTACCAGGTTTAAAGATGCCGGAACACGTCTCTAACCTAGACCTCTAGAATATGTGCGTTATGTTCCAATGCGTTGTTAGGTTCATTCATTTATTTTACGGTTTATCTTTAATTAGGTTTCAGTTTTTGGTCCTACCGCATGTGATCTCTTGAAATTTCCTAAATGCAAATTATATGCGAAAATTGTATCATTTCATTGAATGAACTCTATCTACAGGAGAGTTGAGATCTTTATACAAACAAAATGATCACAAAGATCCTAATGCAGCTAATAACAAGAAATGAAAAATTTTTCTTTTTCTTTTTTAAAAGCAACAATTAACAAGAAATGCTAATTAATAAAAAGCAAAAGATCTTTTGTTTTTTTTTTTTTCTTTTAGAATAGCATAATGCACTCAACAGATCTCAAGAGATATGCACTCAACAGATAATTCACTCAAAGGAATCTAGAACCAATTCTAAAACGTCAAAAATGACCTATCAAAGCAAGGAAAACACAAAGACTTTCAATGAACCATGTGATCTAAGTTCAAATGAAGTCAAACAAAAAATAAACCAGCTAGAAGTGAATTACTTGCAGCATAGAATGCCAAACTTTTACAACTACCAGATGAGTGCAGAAGACAACCAAAAAGCTGACTGGATCATCAAACCATAATTTCCCACAGAAGGCTCGACATGCAAAGCCACTAGGGCTAAGATATAAAATCGATAGAAATAAGCAAACAACTGAAGGATATGAAGAATAACCAGTCACATAAAGGTCCAACAAACTTCCAGAAGCTGTAAAAGATGTAACAAGATACAAATCCAAGCTCAGAAGGCTGACAAACAAGCTAACTGAAAAAGTTAACAAGTCTGGCGCGACTGTCAGACTGCAACTCGCGCTATAAAGGGATTGGCGCGGGTTGTCAGTTAGCAACAAGCGCCAACTGGTGCGACTGTCAGAAGAAAAATCGCGCTAATGAAGTTTGCCAAGTAAAAAAAACAAAACAGGTAGTCCAAAGCTTGGTTTACAGTATCTAGAAAGGCCAGCAAGCAAGAAACAGCAAGAAGATCAATCCAGAAAGCTATCCAAGCCAGCAAACAAGAGAAAAATTAACATGCAAGACAAATTCGAAATTGTTCAGTCCGTAAACCAAACCGGAGATTGACTGAAGTGGCTTTGATCTACTTCACTACTGCAAAGCAATAGTGTTTCGAAGGCTATCTGGCCGTACTTCAGGCTCCGTCCAAAGTTTACAAATCAAACAGCACGGTAAACTCCCCAGTGGAGTCACCAAATTGTTGAACAGGTAAATCCCCTCTGTGGACAGAGGCGATCCCACTAGCCCAACATGGGTCTAGCAACAATCAATCAACGCTAACACACAGGTTCCTAATTGCAATCAAAGATCGATGATGATGGCCTACCTGGATTCCAACGCTAGTACTTGTAGAAGAATCGTTGCTCCCGTTCCTTTGCTCCGGATGGTCACAATCCCCACGATCCTCGTGAACGGACACCTGCACATGCAAAGAATGACACAAATACAAGCATAAAATCCAATAGATGCAACTATATATCAGTCAAAAAAGATATAACTCAATCATCATTATAAAGACACATGAGTGGAACCATAATGACAGTCGTCTATTAATGAGTAAAAACAGAGAAAGATACAACCAAGGTTCTGACGTTGAACCTATTCTCTGACTGGGCAAGCAGCTACATACGCCTTGCAAAAGACCTTCTCTCTCTCAGGATTCCGGCAACATAACCTCCCTATGCTTCACAATTCTCACTATCACTCTAGCATTACTTCAGCACTCACAAAGACTCTAAAAAACTAACTTGTTTAATGCATGAGGACAGTTATTTATAGATGGAGAAGGGAGGAAGATACATTGTACTAGGACGCCCATTGTGGATTGGCATTATCCCTGAAAAGCTACTCAGCATAGTTGTCATGGATAAACAATGACTCTCGACCTCTATCTTGAGGATTTTTCCCTCAAAGAACTTCATGACAAGAGAGGAAAAAACATATGGGTGCGCGTTGGCCAAAAATCATTACCAAATTTAGGTGGCGCAGGTGTTGCTCTAGGACAGAGCGCCAATGGGCGCGCCCCCTTTTGAGGATCTGAGTCATTGGCGCGGGTAAGACACTGTGTACCTGCGCCAATGGAAAAAGGGCACTTTTTAGGGATAATTTGCGAAAGGTGTCTTTAGGGAATATGAAGTACATACTCAGGGGAACATAATGCAAGTGTTTTTAGGTTATGTCATTGGTCACAGGTCCATAAATGTGTCCTCCAATGTACGAAAACAAGGGTAACAGGGACGGTGACCAACAGTGACAAATTACTGTGTAACATGGATGACTAGGAATTAGATCTCCCAAGTTCCTAAATCTGGCTTTTGGTGGCAAGATTGTTTGGAGATTCATCAGCGACCATTCAGCTTGGTGGAAAAGAGTGTTGGAGGCTAAATATCTAAATTTTCCAAGACAGTACCTTTCGGACAACCATATACCAACAGAGGTTGCTCCAAAATCTGGAGATTGTGCAAGAAAGCAATCCCCTTTATGGCCCAAAACATATCTAAAGTTCCTAGGGGCGGCACCAATATCAAAATTGGAGCAGACAAAATTATGGGACAACAGCTTATCAGTAGCCAACCTGGGACTGATCATATTCTCTCCTTCTTTGACAACATAGGGCTTCATTATCTGGATCAGATCTCCCAATGGGATACCCAATCTTAGATTTGGAAGGGATGGACTTTTCCAGCCATTCCCATAGACCTCAAGGCGAGTTTCGCTATTCTCCAAGCTCACCTCCATAACATCGCTCCTATTAAAAAAAAATGACATCGACAGCTTTCGATGGGATCCTTCGGGGTCCAATTACACAATTCAAGCTACCCATCAGTATATCTGTAACATCGAATACCCCACACCTAGTTGGAATCATTGGAAAACTGTCTGGAAGTTTGAGGCCATCCCAAAAATCAAATTCTTCTTTTGGGCTCTCTTAAAAGGGAAAATCCTCACTTCTGACAACTTGAAAAAAAGAGGCATAATTGGTCCCTCCAGATGCCCAAACTGCCAAGCTGTTGAAGAATCCATCCAACATCTCTTTATCGTCTGCCCCTTTGCCACTTCCTGTTGGAGAGAAATATCCTTCAACGACTTTCTCCCCTAGGATCCCCATAACTCCATTGGAGAAGTTCTGCACCTGTGGAAGAAGAGCTACCCATGGCAACAAAAGAAGAACAACAGACTCAAAAGGGTTTGGGATACTCTTCCCTACTCCCTCTTGTGGAACATTTGGCTGGAAAGAAACCGCATGGTGTTCAAAGATAAAGAAACCATCACAAGGAAGCTTTGTAACAAGGCAAAGAGTCTTACTTTAGAAACCATCTCAGCTAAAAATCAAAAGCAAATTGACATCACTGTTATCTGTGTTGAAGAAAGGAACTTCATAGGTTCTCTGTTGGATAAAAGCAATAGCAACCAGAGTGGAAGCAACATCAGCAGCCAGCTCAACACTTCTAAACATAGGTGGAAAGTAAGATTGAAAGAAGATGAGTTCTCAACTTGGCTCAGCAATAGCAACTCCCACTATCTCTTCTTCGATGGAGCCTCAAAGTCTAACCCTGGAACAACAAGGGTGGGTGGAGTCATCTACAATACTAACAAGATATCATAATCACTTATGAATTGGGGCTCGACCCTCTCTCCAACAACATGGAAGAATCTCTAGCTCTTTATCAAGGGCTCATCCAACTTCAAAAACTGGGAATTAACAAAGCAATGATCTTTGGTGACTCAGCAATCGTCATCAGTCTTATGGTCCACAACTGAAATGCCTCCAATGTGTTTCTCCAACAAGCCATCAACTAGTGTCAAGCTCTCACTCATTAAATGACTGATCTTCGATTCTTCCATGTTCTTCGAACTTTTAACAAGGAAGCTAATATTTGTGCCAATCGAGGATGTAGCAGAACCATAGGCAATCTCCTCTGCAATGCTGTCAAATCCTAACACTATCTACCTTGATCAAATTCATTTCAATGCTCAGAATGGATAGTGGAAAATTAACTGGCTCAGACTCCCGCAACATCTTCAAGAATTGTCAGGCCCTAAACTCTGCAAAAATCTGCCTTGTCAGCCATCAGTATCATGACCACTCAGATGAATCTCTGAACTTGATCTGGTTTTCTCATTTCAGTCCCATCGCCCATGCTACTTTGTCCAGTCCTTTCCTCCCCCGCGACCCTCCCCGTGTTTTTCTCCTGATTTCTTCTCTGCTCTCCATCTGCCCCTCGTTCGATCCCACCTTCTTATTCGCTCTCTCCTCCCCTTATTCCCACATCTTACCTTCTTCTTGGCTCCTCCCATTGTTAGCTTCCTGCTCTTCTGCGCTGAACCATTGGCCCCCTTCCCTCCTCTTCTTTTCTCGTCCCCCAAGCTCACTTCGCCCAGGTTCGTCGGATCTACACCTTTGCAAAGCCCTCCTCATAGCTTGTGTTCTCGCATTGGAAAGAAGTGAAGACTATCTCCACTGCGCCGATCTGCAAGCAGAGCTGAACAAATCCGTGCTCACCAGAAGATGTTGGATGCTAAAATCGACATTCATACTCGGATCTCCAGCGAGAAGCATGAGGCAGACATCAATCTTTTCCTCACTTCAGGAACAGTTTAACAATCTCTCCAACAGATGCAGCCATGCCCAGGAATCCATCAACATTCTGAAGTTTATGATGGAGAAAAGAAACGCTCCCAACACCAGCTCTTCAAGCCTAAGTAACGCTCATGTCGACAACAAGCCTAAAGAATCTATGACACAGAAAATCGACCATATTAACATAGATTAAGCATGCACTACAAATTTTGCTTCTTGTTATTCCAGTTCATTAGAATCTATATTTGTCCAGGTTTTCAAAAAGTCAGAAATGACAGGAGCAAAGAGGAATTTTGTCTCCGATATAGTCAAAATTATCACATATAATATAGGAAACTATATTAAGTTTGTGTTAGAAAATATAAAAATAATTTTAAACAACATAGATATTGAAGGATTTTGATGACATTGTAGAGTATTTACTCATCTCTCGTGTAGAGAATTTAAATGTAAAAGCAATATATCTAAATTGTGTTTTAATACTCATCTCTTGTGTAGAGAATTTAAATGTAAAATAAATATATCTAAATTGTGTTTTAATACTCATCTCTCGTGTAGAGAATTTAAATGTAAAAGCAATGTATCTAAACTGTGTTTAATGTGAATGCACATATACATATTATAAACCACTTTTCAATAAGAACTGAACTATTGTGGAGAAGATACAGTCAAAATTATCACATATAATATAGGAAACTATATTAAGCGTGTGTTAGAAAATATAAAAATAATTTTAAACAACCTAGCTATTGAAGGATTTTGATGTGTAGAGAATTTAAGTGTAAATGCAATATATCTAAATTGTGTTATACTCTCGTGTAGAGAATTTAAATGTAGAAGCAATATATCTAAATTGTGTTTTAATACTCATCTCTAGCGTAGAAAATTTAAATGTAAAAGCAATATATCTAAATTGTGTTTTACTCTCGTGTAGAGAATTTAAATGTAAAAACAATATATCTAAATTGTGTTTTAATGTGAATGCACATACATATTATAGACCATTTTTCGATAAGAACTAAATTGCTGTGGAATTATCACTATAATACACGAAATCTATTGTTATTCATTTTGTATAATGAAGTGAGGAGATGTATGCATTGAAGGTTGAAAATTATCTACCATTGTAGCTGATTTCCATTTAACATGATACAAGGAATCTACTATTATTCATTTTAATACAGGAAATCTATTGTTATTCATTTTGTATAGTGCAATGAGGAGATGTATGCATCGAAGGTTGAAAATTATCTACCATTGTAACTGATTTCCATTTAACACGATACATGAAATCTACTATTATTCATTTTGTATAGTGCAGTCAGATGTATGCATTGAAGGTTGAAAATTATCTACCATTGTAGCTGATTTCCATTTAACATGATACAAGAAATCTACTGTTATTCATTTTAATACAGGAAATATACTGTTATTCGTTTTGTATGGTGTAGTGAGGAGATGTATGCATTAAAGGTTGAAAATTATCTACCATTGTAGCTGAGTTCTATTTGTAGAGAATTTAAATGTAGAAGCAATATATCTAAATTGTGTTTTAATACTCATCTCTAGTGTAGAAAATTTAAATGTAAAAGCAATATATCTAAATTGTGTTTTACTCTCGTATAGAGAATTTAAATGTAAAAACAATATAGCTAAATTGTGTTTTAATGTGAATGCACATACATATTATAGACCATTTTTCCATAAGAACTAAATTGCTGTGGAATTATCACTATAATACACGAAATCTATTGTTATTCATTTTGTAATACACGAAATCTATTGTTATTCATTTTGTATAATGCAGTGAGGAGATGTATGCATTGAAGGTTGAAAATTATCTACCATTGTAGCTGATTTCTATTTAACATGATACAAGAAATCTATTGTTATTCATTTTGTATAGTGCAATGAGGAGATGTATGCATTGAAGGTTGAAAATTATCTACCATTGTAGCTGATTTCCAATGAACACGATACATGAAATCTACTATTATTCATTTTGTATAGTGCAATGAGATGTATGCATTGAAGGTTGAAAATTATCTACCATTGTAGCTGATTTCCATTTAACATGATACAAGAAATCTACTGCTATTCATTTTAATACAGGAAATCTACTGTTATTCAGTTTGTATAGTGTAGTGAGGAGATATATGCATTGAAGGTTGAAAATTATCTACCATTGTAGCCGAGTTCTATTTAACACGATACAGGAAATCTACTGTTATTCATTTTGTATAGTGCACTGAGGAGATGTATGCATTGAAGGTTCAAAATTATCTACCATTGTAGCTTATTTCTGTTTAACACGATCCACATTAACATACAATGAAATCTTAATTTGAATGGCAGTAATAAAGTTATGTACCCATTTGCATGCATGTAGATAGAATGGTCCCTTTGGCATCATAAAAGTACATAACAATTCTAAGATTGGATTGGTAGATGTGGAACTAAATAAGTCACACATGTGATTAATTAAAAGGACTTGTATTGGTATAAAGGAAATTAAATAACAACGAAGTCTTAATTTGCATGACAATAATAAAGTTATGTACCCATTTGCATGTATGTAGATAGAATGGTCTCTTTGGCATCATAAAAGTACATAACAGTTCTAAGATTGGATTGGTAGATGTGGAATTAAATAAGTCACACATGTGATTAATTATAAGGACTTGTATTGGTATATAAGAAATTAAATAACAAGGAAATCTTAATTTGCATGACAGTAATAAAGTTATGTACCCATTTGCATGCACGTAGATAGAATAGTCTCTTTGGCATCATAAAAGTACATAACAGTTCTAAGATTGGATTGGTAGACGTGGAATTAAATAAGTCACACATGTGATCAATTATAAATACTTGTATCGGTATATAGGAAATTAAATAAGTCACACACATAATTAATTAAGGACAAGCTGAGACATTTTTGAACACAATAATCTTTCTTTCTGTGTTTGTTAGTGGTAATTTCTTACAAAAGAGAACTCTTTCATATTAACGTACAAGGAGACACTCTGAGGTGTCAAACTACAAATGATCAAATCTACTACATCCTGCATTCTCTAGGATGGTGTGTAGACAGAGAGAAAATATTCATTGACAATGTTAACATTAATACAAAATATATTCATTCACTGTGTCAACGTTGGTACAAAAGTTAAATAATTCAAATCTTTAAAGAATCATTAATAATAGGAGGGTCCTTTATCAGGAAAACAGGATCTCAAATTCACTAAGCCTTAGGTTTTGTTTGTCAGACCTTATGCATCCTGCCACATCAATGAAATTGCTTCTTCCACTACCTTTGCCTCTGCACAAACCATGGGTTTTTTTGGGCTCACCAAAACACAAAAGATGAACAAGAAAAATGATACTTGCAATCAACAAATGTCATGTTTAAACCTATGAAATTGGTGATTAATAATCCAAAGACTGATATTCAATGAGTTACCTTATTCTATACATCTTACCTTGAGTCTGAGTTTTCTTGACAACTAGAAGCATTCACATGAGACGAGTACCGAGTTTTTAGTAGCTTCAGTATGTTTTGCTCCACTGAATTTTGAATGTACAACCTAAGTAACAAAAATGAAATCCTTCTTAATTCTAAATGAACAAATACAACGTAATAAACATAAATTATTTTGCATTAAAAGCTAGAAAAGGAGATGAAGTTCAGTATTTAGGTGTTGGCAAACACAAACAAACAATTTACTTCCCAAAAATGAAATCCTTCTGAATTCTAAATGAACAAATATAATGTAATAAACATAAATTATTTTGCATGAAAAGCTAGAAAAAGAGATGAAGTTCAGTATTTAGGAAAAATGAAATCCTTCTGAATTCTAAATGAACAAATACAATGTAATAAACATAAATTATTTTGCATGAAAAACTAGAAAAAGAGATGAAGTTCAGTATTTAGGTGTTGGCAGACACAAACAAACAATTTACTTCCCAACCACTCACGTGGAGATTACATTTGCATTTACTTTCAAACCAAAAATATGGAAAAATACATTTGTATTTCCTATTATATAGCATTGACAATAAGTTAATAAATTCAAATCTATTTAATATCTTTTCAAAATTAATATTTAAAACAACACTTATAATCTTCATATAAATTAAATTCTTATTTAAAATTGAGATTAAAATCTATACTTAAAAAAGTAATTTTAAGCTACACATTACAATGCACCATATTACTTTAAGCTACATATTACAATGCACAATATAGCTCTACGGTATGCCTCAAGATCTTCCTTCACATTACTTTACCTCAGCATCCACATAAGACTTCACTTATTTCAACACGTCATATGTTTTTGTCTTCGTTTTTTCAAAATTTAATTTAATTAAATAAATAATTGTGTAATAAATTTTTATATCATAATTCAGATAAAATGAAAATAAAATTTAAATCTTAATTAAATAATAACAAATATTATTTAAAACTAATTATTTTTTAAAAGGTTCTCTCTCCAATAAAATTAACTAAAAAACTGATAGTAGCTATATTTCAACTCCTTATGAAGAATTAGTTGTCTCTGCAGCCACACCTTTTAATTACAACGGGTCTTTCTTGACCCATTCTCCAGCATCTTCCAACTGCTTGCTCCTCCAGCTGTCAAGTAAACACTACCTGTTTTAGTATTTTAGGTAGCAGTCGTTACAGTGGGTCATATAGAAGCAAACATTCAAAGAAATACATTCAGAAAAGAAAAGATGTTAGAGAGCTTACAGCAGGATTGAGGCAAGGTTCCAACTGAAGCATATATTTTACATTGCAAGGGCCATATGCATTCAAGCAGATTGTTAGTCAATCTGATCGAGCAATAATTGTATCATCATCAATTGAGTGCACACCATCTTTTGTTATGTGTTAGCATTTGAGAAAACAGAAGAATTCATTACCATATATACATGGGATGCAGCTGTCAGGGTCAATCCAACGGCCCCTGTCCTGATTGATAGAAGGAAAACAGTAGTTGGTGGATCCTACAGCAAACAGAACTCCAATTGGGACCTCTTTAACAATTCATCAGATAACCAGGACCTTATTTTCCGTTATGAATGACTAATGCTGAACGTCTTAAACATTTTAGTATTGAGTCTGTAAAATTTACACTGGGCTCTTTGTAGTGATAGATAAGTATCTTCTTCCTTGGAGAATTTAATACATCTTTAGATTTTCAATTTAGTGTTTCTTAAAAATTATGTTTGTTAGGAAAATTCGTTAACCTTCTGAAATGCTTCAATTGCTTGTGCACGCTTCTTCATAGGCATGTCTCCGCTAATAAATCTATAATTGATGCCTTTCTTTTTAAACTCATTCTTAAGCCAAGCTATAGTTTGGGTAAATTGGCTAAATATAAGAACCTGTAAAGTTGTACATCAGATACAAGTGTATAGTCAAACAGACATTGATTCTTTGATAATTGATCTGAGAGTGCACAAATATGAGACTTCCTAGAAAATCAAATGCACCTTAGCTCCCTTGTCCTCTTCTCTGCACTTGGACAGATCTGCAAGTAAGGTTTTGAATTTGGAATGCATATGAACCCCTCGCGCCATATGTGTACCCTCTTCACTATTTCCAAAGAAAGGAATTGTGCTTGCAGATGGTGGGTCAAAATATGGAACACCAGGTCCTTTTTGATAAGTGATCAGTTGGTCAGCAGTTATAGACCTTTTACAGATAGGGCACGCTTGAGAAACAGTTCCAATTGACATTACGCACTCCAAACAGAACCTGCAAACAGAACCAAATCCGAAGAAAAATACGAAAGGAATACGAGCAAGATCATAAAAGGAGTTGAGTCCTGGTAGGTTTGAAACAATGAAATAATTTACTTTATACTCAAATGATTTCCTTACACTTCAAATACAGAAAATTATGAATTCATCAATTATAGATTAGTTCTGATTCCTGAAGACATTATTTTAAGGCTAATTCCTGAGACGTTCAGAGACATTGAATGGTTCACAGATTTTACTTCTGAAATATTAGTTAGATTTTAAAGGTCAGCCCATTGTCAACCAAAGGCTCATTTATTTTCCTTCATTTAGACAGGGTTAAGATAAAGATTATCACAAGGGGTGACACAGACAAAACACTTATAGCCGGGCTTATTTCCGTTGAACGCATTGCTGCCGCACTTCAGTGGACTTCCAAGGCATGGGTTGGTTGCAGAAAAATGACTCTTGCTCTAATAAGATAAAATCTCTGATGTTTAGGATGCCTCTTATAGCTGGAGGAGGGCAAATTGACTTAATAGGGGAGGGGGAATGGGTATGTAGTACTACGGGAGCACATTCTTCTCTATGCTTCTATTTTTGGCAGATAGCCCTGCTGAAAGAAGGGCACAGCACATGAAACGTCACACCCCTCCCTCTTTAATAGGCAGCCCTGCAGCTACTACAATTGCTCAGCTGTCTCAGAAACTGAGAGGCCTCTCTCTATGGTACATCTTTCAGTTCTGTTCCATGCATGTTTGATCTGAATGTTGGACGAACAATCAAAAGAGAGATAACCGGCAAAAAATTACGATCCTAAAATTGGACCCTGACAAGCTGCTAGATCTCTCAGAAAATAAATACTACTGATCGTAAAATAAGAGTTACCAGTGTTCACACGGGGTCTTCGTCGGGCATTCCATTAGCTCCAAACAGATGCCACATTCTCCCTCAGCTTCTTCTGCGTTTTTCTGATTTGACACTAATGGTTTTCCATCATCTGTACTTGATATATCTGACAAATTACTCATGTTGCAAGGTTCTCTTTTCACATACGTCTCCACAGCATTAAGCTCATAATTGGAAACAAACCCACCACTGCAGAGTCTGGGCATGAAAATGAAATGTTCACTAAGGGAGAGATAAATGTATGTATGTTTGTCCAAAACTCTTAAAACATCGTTTAAGGTTGAAGCAATCTACCTTCGTAGAGGAAGAAGAAGGGACATAATTTGAAGAATGTTCTTGCTTACTATGGTTGGACCCCAGCTACGGAATTGCTCAAATTTTGTTAGCACTTTCTTGTATACAGCATTATAAGCATTCTGTTCTTCTGGTGAAAAAATCACAGAAATTTCTTGCTCTGTTTTGGGTGGCAGCTGCAGAAGCTCTCTTCCATTGAATTTTTGCAGTTTTGTGTGCCTCATCATCATCTGAAACAGAAATGTTGTAGTACTGCATGTGAGATGAGGGACAGACTATTTAAACTGCGAGTGAGATGTAGACAGCTTTATTTTATTATCTTAAAACGTAGCATGGATAGAATTATTAGTCGACCAAAGAGAAGAAATTTGCCACTAGAAAGGTTATCATTAATCTATCTCTGTTTCAGGATGCTTTAACATCAAATTGTTGCCTGTGTATTGAGTTCTACCATATCAAATTTTAATAGAAGTTTCTAGAAATGGAATCCTTTATCAAGGTAATCCTTAGAGGGAAGATAGGCAATAATTTTCCACATCACACTCTTTTACTATGTTCAAGTTTTATTTGGAGCTTATGTTTCTAACCACAAAATAGTCAACTTATTTAGAACAAAGCAAAGTTGTAGACAAATTACCTTTTTAAGTGTCCAGAAGAGCACAATCTGGTCTTCATTGTTAGAATGCCTTTCATACGGTTTACCTATCCTTCTGCGAAAAACATTCTTGCAATCCAAGGGCTCCAGCCTTAGAAACCAAAACTGCACATGTATGCGATCAATTATTTTTCCTGCTTTTACAGCGTACTATGATTTTGAATTACAATTCTCTATTCTCGGCAAAAGAAGCTTGAAAATATCCCATTGATCCTATTAGGTTACTTACGATTGTTATAATTGATTTCTACATTCACTATTATTCAAGACGTTGATGTTTTGGATCAAATATTTGCAATTGATCAGAAAAAATAAATATCTCAGAATGACAAAGATGGCAACATTAAAACATATATATTGTAAATTAAGATATCTTTCCAATAAATTACATAAAATTTATGACAGTAATTTATAAATTGGTCTGCAACATCAACAGAGTAAATTAGAAATCAATTAAAACAATGTCTTAAGCTTAGCCTAGTTAGGCAAGAACTGGACCTAATTTAATCATGTCTAGATTATAGTAGAGCGGACATAAATTCCAAGGGCTTCATACTCTGACACTAAATAAAGAGCAAACACTCACCCCCAGGGTTTTGCCCTCTATGCTTTTACTATCGTAGAAATTGTATCAGCACGCTTGATAAATAATGGCATGGAAAGATATCCCTAATGAATATATTCGTATCAAGATAACATGTGATTCTCTGTTCAAATTTCACTCACTTGCCCATACAAATCATAAATACTGGTATTTATTGGAGTGCCAGTGCAGCACCAACGCCTGTCAGCTTTGAGCTTTGCACATGCCCTTGAATGCAATGGGGCCGGGTCCTTCACCTATTTCACAACACAATTGTGTATTGAGTTAACAAATTTATCAGACACTAAGAACCATCACAGTGAGCCTTCATCTCAGGGTTGCCTATGCCTAAGAGATCTTACAGTATGTGATTCATCCAGCACGACACGCCACCAGTTTACACTTAAAAGTGGGCAAAACTGCTCGGCAAAACCGGATCCATGCCGCGTTGCTTGGGTTGCCTTGCTGAAGTCACTTCCTAGAGTGGCATATGTAGTAATAACCTGGTCATAAAGTCTGAATGATGAATCACAAGTAGGCTAAATTGGAGTTATCATGCATTTTCCACGATTGATGAAAATTTGATTTGGACGGGACAATCAAATTCAGCACTGCAAGAACTTACTATGTCAAACTTCGCCAACCTTTTGGGGTCCCTGATTCTGTGCAGGTGTGTACAAAATGAAAACAATATTCAGATGCGGAGAAAGAGTGTTCAGACCAACATTTGGAACTAAAAACTATCCATGAAAGGAAGCAGAAACAAGAAGTTACCTTTTTGAGCCATGGTACATGTAAATACTCAAGTTTGCAGCCAACTTGCCCTTCACTTCATTTGCCCACTGACCCACTATTGACACTGGGCACACAACTGTAGAACAATTTCCTTATTAGCCAAGATTGCATGCGGGAATTACTTTCCTACATATTTAGAAGAATAAAATAATATTATGGTAAGACCAATTGAATAGCTACATTTTTTAAATGGCCGTACCATTTGAATAGTTATAATTTTAAAATGGCAGACTTAATTGCAGTTAGAGTCCACATATTACCAAAAACTATTAATTGAGTGCTGAAATTTTATTTCTGATAGAATGTCATTGCTACAGATTTTAAGTTTTGAGTCGAAAGTTAAAAACATTCTTGTATTAGAAAACCTGTGTTGGTTTAAGATATAGTCAGTGCATCAAAAAACCGTGTTAAAGTTAACGACCTGAGAGATATGAAATATCTACTGAGAGTGAAAACTTTAAACAACTAATAACACAATACAAAGCATAAATATTAAATATTATACCATTTTTACTCTGGAAAATCTCAACTTCGGAGAAAAATCTAGTTAACAGAATTTCATTAGATTTTTAGCGAAATCCCTCTTTGGCCAAGTGAGCTGCCCACATCCCTTTCCCCTTGCTCACATCCCCTAACCTATTTTAAAGACTATTACATAAATTCCATATTAAATGTGAAGCCAAACATCCTAAGCCAACCAACTCCACCGCCTGCCAATCAACTTCAGTTGAAATTTCACTCTGCTCTATTACATGAATTCCATGTTAGGTGTGAAGCCGAACATCCTAAGCCAACCAACTCCGCCTGCCAATCAACTTCAGTGGAAATTTCACTATGCTCTATTACATGAATTCCATGTTAGGTGTGAAGCCAAACATCCTAAGCCAACCAACTCCACCGCCTGCCAATCAACTTCAGTGGAAATTTCACTATGCAGCTCATGTAAAACACAGAAAAATCTATAACTCTGTTCATCAGCTATAAATTTGTAATTTGCACCCTAAACAAGTAAGCAAGGCCAACTTCAGTGGAAATTTCACTATGCTCTATTAAATGAATTCCATGTTAGGTGTGAAGCCAAACATCCTCAGCCAAACAACTCTGCCTGCCAATCAACTTCAGCGGAAGTTTCACTATGCAGCTCATGAAAAACACAGAAAAATCTAAAACTCTGTTCATCAGCTATAAATTTGTAATTTGCCTCACCCTAAACATGCAAGCAAGGCCAAGGGGAGGGGTAATGTGATGTAAAGCATGTAATTTTTATTCAGCATGGTTAATGTATTTGTGTTTCTGAGATCGGTCTCTGAATTTAAATTATGAGTTTAAATTATACTGCCTCTTGGATCTTTAATTTTACTTCCGTCTAGTTTGGCTTCTGCCTGTGCTGTCTATAAGCTAATTTTGCTCCTCTGAATCCTACCAACTGGTATCAGAACCAGGCAAAGGCCATCTAGCTGCTCCCGACCTAGTAAAGAACATGCGAGGGATTCTCTTTACCGCCAGGACTTCCCCATGCCTCTGTACATGCTCCCGTAACGATCTCTGCTCAAAAGCCGATTGTTGCTCACAATGCCAGTTGCATATCTGTGGAAGTCTGACGATGCTCTAGCTACTGGGCGCCTCCACGATTATGTCGAAGACACGGACGACTCGATTGTGAAGAAGAAGCTGAGATAGTATGCGTGTCCATCAGTCACACGAGAAGAGAAGCATTGGGAGGGCGTGTTCTGAGGGCACGCTCCAGCACTCCACAGTGGCGTTTAAAATTCAATGTGCATTTTTAAAAGGGCCAAGCCGTAAGCCATTTTTAGTGTTGGAAAGAATATTGGAGTGTTTATTTTTATTTTCTTTTATCATAATAGTTGTTTTTTTAATTATACTGAAACATATATAATTATAGGTTAAGTTTGGTCTACTTTTAATTAATTTGGTCATAGTTTGTTATATAAATTTTTAATTAAAAGGAGAATTATTTTTGTCTATTTATTTAAAAGTGGGTAAGGTTAATAATTAAAGTTTTATTTTGTAAGTGGAGCTTTGTTTTTGGAGGTGTTAATTTTATTGAGTGAAGATACCAATATTCACTGACATGGAGAAGTTGAGTAGGATTAATTTTGTTCTATTTATGGAAATCACAGATAGATGATACTTAGTAGATCAATATTTGTCAATTGAGGGTATAGCAAAGAAATCCTCATCGATGAAAGATGAGGAATGAAATAAGATAGATAAAAAGGCGATTGCAAAAATCCGCTAATATCTAGCATACAATGTGTCTAGAGAAAAGATAACAAAAAGATTAAGGAAGTCATGATCTATATGAGAAGAACATGACATCAAACAAAGTGTTCTTAATGAAGAAGTGTTATAATCTCAAGATAAAGGAGGGTGCTTCAATTGCTAAGCACTTGAATGAATTGAATACTATTATTACTCAGTGTACCTTTGTTAAAATAATTTTAAATGATGATATTAGAGCTATCTTGTTAATGTGTTCTATGCCAAACAGTTGAGAAAATTTAATTGTAGCTATGAGCACTTCAGCACCTGTAGGGACCCTAAATTTTGATGATGTCAACAACAATTTAATGAATGAGGAGTTGTGACGCAAGTCAATCGTGGAAAACCATGGAGAAGAGCTCTAGCTCTAGTTGATTGTGGTAGGAGAATTGATTGAGACCGACAAGGGCGTTCAAGATCAAGAGGCTGATCGAAATCAAGGAGAGGCAAATTCATTTTGGCACATGAAGAAAGAGTGTCGAGTCTTGAAGAAAGGACAACAGGATCAGTAACTGACTAGTACAAATCATAAGTCGCTCGACACAAATGAAGGTGAGACTATTGTTGTAGTCATAAATGGTGATGTGTTATTTACTGTTTTAGTAGAGGATGCATGTTTATATACATCTAGCAATAACTTTGATTGGATCCTTGACTCTAGGGCATCTCACCATGTAACACCATGTAAAGATAGTTTTGTTGCATATAATCCTGGTGATTATGGTAGAGTGCATTTGGGGAACAATCATTTTTGTAGCATTGTTGGAGTGGGAGATGTCCAGATCAAGATCTTCGAAGGATGGACAAGATATATTGTTGAAACAGGTTAGGCATGTACCAGAAATGAGCATGAGCTTGATCTTTGTGGGACGACTAGATGATGAAGGCTATTTCACAAGCTTTGGAAAAGGATGCTAGAAAATTAGCAAAGGAGCATTGGCTGTGGTCAGAGGAACCAAGACATGAAAATTATATACATTGAAGGCAATGATAGGAAAATCAAACTTGGTTGTTGTCACAAAAGAAATAAATTCAACAAATTTGTGGCATAAGCGCTTGGGTCACATGATCGAGAAGGGCTTAAAATCCTTGTTGGTAAAAATTTACTACTAGGTTTGAAATCCTATAATCTTGATCTTTGTGAGCATTGTATATATGGTAGACAAACAAGGGTTTCATTCCTTAGAGGTGGCAATGACAGAAAGAAAAAATTGTTAGAATTGTTAGAATTGATACACTCAGATGTGTTTGGGAATGTTAACATTAAGTCATTAGGAGGAGCATCATATTTTGTAACATTTATAGATGATGCATCCATGAAGGTTTGGGCCTACCCTATGAAAAATAAAAGTGAAGTGTTAGAAATATTTCAAAAATTTCATGTTGTTGCTAAAAGAGAGACTAACAAATCGCTCAAGTGCTTGAGACCAAATAATGGTGGAGAATATTGCTCAAAAGCATTCAAGGAATACTGTAATAAGTTTGACACAAAGCATGAGAACACTGTACCTAGTACTCTTCAACAAAATGGTGTTGTAGAAAGGATGAATCACACCATTATGGTGAAAGTGAGGAGTATGTTGTTGAATTCTGGTTTGGAGAAGCATTTTTGGGTGGAAGCAAGGACAACTTGCTATCTTACAATCGATCTCCTACTATAGCCTTGGATGACGACATCCCTAAAGAAGTTTGGAATGGCAAGAGGTTGAATTATTCTCATTTGAAAATCTTTGGATGTGAAGCATTTGTACATACTACCAAAGAAAATAGAACTAAGCTAGATGATAAATCTATGAAATGCATTTTTTGGGATATGCGGATGGAGAATTTGGTTATCGTTTATGGGATCTAGTTAAACATAAAGTTATTAGAAGCAGAGATGTTATATTTAATGAGTCATAAATGTTTAAGAGGTTCGTAGGCGAGTTGGAGGTCGAGAAGGTTATTGACAAGTTTAAAGAACAACAAGAAAAACATCTCACCAATGCAAAAAAATGGACAACAAATTCAAGAGCAGGAAGGCTTTCAAGTGGAAAGTGATGAACATCAAGAAGAAGGAACCTTGCAAGAACCTTTACAAGAGATTCAACCTGATAACGCACCACCACAATTGGTTCGCAAATATTCTAGGCCTCATAAGCCTTCACAAAGGTATCCTCCTTCAAACTATATCTTATTAACTGATGACGGTGAGCCTAATTGTTTTCAAGAGGCTTGTAAAATTGAGCATAGTAAAGAATGGAAGAAAGCAATGGAGGAAGAAATGAACTCTTTGTTGGAAAATAAAACTTGGGAATTGGTAAAACTTCCAAAAGGTAGAAAAGCCTTGAAAAACAAATGGGTATACATGATTAAGCATGAAATTTACGAAAAAGGAGAGGTATAAAGCAAGGTTGGTGGTGAAGGAATTTTCCCAAAAAGAAGGTATTGACTTCACTGAGATTTTCTCACTTGTTGTCAAAATGTCATCTATCAAAGTCATTCTTGGTCTTGTTGCTGCTTTAGACTTATAACGTAAACAATTAGATGTAAAAACTGCTTTCCTTCATGGTGAATTAGAGGAAGAAATCTATATGGAGCATCCCGAAGGCTTCATAGAAAGATGTAAGGAAGACCTAGTTTGCAGGTTGAAGAAGAGCATCTATGGGTTGAAACAGGGACCTTGAAAATGGTATAAGAAATTTGATTCATTCATGTTGGAACATGGTTTTCACAGGTTGGAAGCTAACCATTGTGTATATATCAAGATATATGATCAAGGAAAGTATATCATATTACTGTTATATGTGGATGACATGCTGATTGTTGGACATTATAAGAATATGATCAATAGGTTGAAGAAATATTTTGGTAGCAAATTTGCAACGAAGGATTTGGGTCCAACATAATAAATATTGGGCATGCGAATTATACGTGACATGAAAAACAAAAGGTTGTGGTTGTCACAAGAAAAATGTATTAAGAAGGTGCTTAGTAGGTTTAATATGAAGGATGCCGAGCTAATTGGTACACCCCTTGCAACCCACTATAAGCTAAGTACTGAGTTATGTCCTAGTGATGACAAGGAGAAGGAAGAAATGAACAAGATTCCTTACGCTTTAGCAATTGGCAGCTTGATGTATGCCATGGTATGTGGATGTAGGAGCATTAGACCACCCTTAATCAAAATTGATATTTTGAGCTGTGAAAGAGGAAACGCGGACAATCGTTGGAAACCGGGGCAAATTATTTTATAGCAGGGCTAAATTGATGGAATTGATAAGTCTCTAGAAGACTTAATTAAATGTGATTATCTGCCATGTGTGAGTATAGAGAGATTTAGGGGATTTGATTAAGCAATTGTGGGAGGAAATCGTGGATCCTAGATGATCCACGCTTTTGTAATTTTCTATATAAAGAGTCTGTGTTGTGTGATAGAGGGGAGATAGAGTATACAATGTAGTTGCAGGGGAAATTTGTGACTAAGGCTGAGTGGCCTTAGCCTGTAACCGAGTTCTGTGTATAATTGAATATTGTGTGTTGTTTGGATTTTGTGTATCTGTATATTGTTTACCTATAGTTTAGATGTATGCGTTGAAAGAGTTAAATCCCATGTTACAGGTTTGTTGATTGACCATCGATCACTACAAGGATCGATGACGATCCAAAGATAATTCGATATCATAGAGTGAGCTGTGTATGGAGTGATGTGAGTACCTTAAATGAGCATGGCAGAGATAACTATGTGTTATAACGTAATTCCACCAATAAGCGAACGAGATCAAGTCAATGGAGGAGATTGAATAAACACAACAGGAACAGTCGGATCGTCTAGATCGATGGATAATAATGGCGGAAGAGAAACTTGGAGGAACTATCATAGCCATGTGATGGAAGGAGATCTAAGGTGATCACGTAGAGAACTTGTGAGCAAGTTATCTTGGCTAGCGGACCTGAGAAAATCATCCAAACGAGTTTAAAGTCTGGAGGTGATCAAACTGTCCGTTTAAAGGCGACCGGATGCATATCGCGTGCAAACAAGCGCAGTCGTTAATTCCAAAAATAGACACGATAAGGTTTTATCAAGGACGATTTAACCCTCGTTGAGTTCTGGCCATCGAGACCGTTCGTTGAATGGGTGATCGAACAGTAATCGCACTCGAAGTTGCACGTGGGTTGATATTTCTGGCGGACCCGATATGTTATCAATGCGGGTTAAGATTTATTTGGGTTTCGGTCTTATGCGTTCAAAGTGGGACCGCCGTTCGTTGGTCGGGTTTCGTTGTGATTCCGCCAGTTATAAAAAGCTTCTGATGTATACGTGGGCCCATAACCCATAGGTCAACGCATGAAATTTGTAAGGATGTAGCTTTGATGCGTAAAAACGACTTAGCTATCATCACTTTTGGTATTAGAGCAGAATAAGATTTTGCATGTAAAAGAAGAAGGTGCAAATATGTTGTGATTTGGTAAGTGTGTGGTCTTTATCCTTTTGTGCAGGTAGCAGCAGAGGAAGGTGATAAGACTTGTAGTAGCCTAGAGCCAGGAGTGCTCAAATGGTTCCAAAGAGGAGAGAACCAGAGAGATGTTGAAACATTGAGCTCAGAGGAGAGAAGCTTAGTGTGGCATGTGTAGCAAGAAGGAGACTTGTCACTGCAGAGGCTGATTGCAGCTCACAAGTTAAAGCTGTTAGAGAAGACCAGAAATATATGACTAGGAGGTCATAAATTTTTGTGCCTTGGGAGTCTAATGCAGGAGCATTAGACCACCCTTAATCAAAATTGATATTTTGAGCCGTGAAGGAGGAAACGTGGACAATCGTTGGAAACCGGGGCAAATTCTGTTAAAATAGGGGTAAATTGATGGAATTGATAAGTCTCTATAAGACTTAATTAAATGTAATTATTTGCCATGTGTGCGTATAGAGAGATTTAGGGGATTTGATTGAGCGATTGTGGGAGGAAATCATGGATCCTAGATGACCCACGCTTTTGTAATTTTCTATATAAAGAGTCTGTGTTGTGTGACAAAGGGGAGATAGAGTATACAATGTAGTCGCAAGGGAAATTTGTGACTAAGGCCGAGAGGCCTTAGCCTGTAACCGAGTTCTGTGTATAATTGAATATTGTGTGTTGTCTGGATTTTGTGTATCTGTATATTGTTTACCTATAGTTTAGATGTATGCGTTGAAAGAGTTAAATCCCATGTTACAGGTTTGTTGATCGACCATCGATCACTACAAGGATCGATGGTGATCCAAAGATAATTCGATATCATAGAGTGAGCTGTGTATGGAGTGATGTGAGTGCCTTAAACGAGCATGGCAGAGATAACTCTGTGTTATAACGTAATTCCACCAATAAGTGAACGAGATCAAGTCAACAGAGGAGATTGAATAAACACAACGAGAACTGTCGGATTGTCTAGATCGACGGATAATAATGGCAGAAGAGGAACTCGGAGGAACTATTAAAGCCATGCGATGGAAGGAGATCTACGGTGATTGTGCGGAGAACTTGCGAGCAAGTTATCTCGGCTAGTGGACCCAAGAAAATCATCCAAATGAGTTTAAAGTCCGAAGGTGATCAGACGGTCCGTTTAAAGGCGATCAAACACATATCACGTGCAAACAAGCGTGGCCATTAATTCCAAAAACCCTCGTTGAGTTTCGACCATCGAGACAGTCCGTTGAATGGGTGATCGAACGATAATCGCACTCGAACGTGCACGTCGGTTAATATTTCTAGCGGACCCAATATATTATCAACGTGGGTTAAGATTTATTTGGGTTCCGATCTTATGCGTTCAAAGTGGGGCCGACATTTGTTGGTCGGGTTTTGTTGTGATTCCGCTAGTTATAAAAAGCTTATGATGTATACGTGGGCCCATAACCCACAGGTCAACGCATGAAATTTGTAAAGATGTAGCTTTGCTGCGTAAAAGCGGCTTAGCTATTATCATTTTTGGTATCAGAGCAGAAGAAGATTCCATGTGCAAAAGAAGAAGGTGCAAATATGTTTTGATTTGGTAAGTGTGTGGTCTTTATCCTTTTGTGCAGGTAGTAGCAGAGGAAGGTGAGAAGATTTGCAGTAGCGTAGAGCCATGAGTGCTCAATTGGTTCCAAAGAGGAGAGAACCAGAGAGACGCCGAAAGATTGAGCTCAGAGGACAAAAGCTTAGTGAGGCACGTGTAGCAAGAAGGAGACTTGTTATTGCAGAGGTCGATTGCAGGTCACAAGTTAAAGCTGTTAGAGAAGACCAAAAGCATATGACTAGGAGGTCATAAATTTTTGTGCCTTGGGAGTCTGATGCAAGAGCATTAGACAACCCTTAATCAAAATTGATATTTTGAGTTGTGAAAGAGGAAACGTAGACAATTGTTGGAAACCGGGGCAAATTCTGTTAAAACAAGGCTAAATTGATGGAATTGATAAGTCTCTAGAAGACTTAATTAAATGTAACTATCTTCCATGTGTGCGTATAGAGAGATTTAGGGGATTTCACTGAGCGATTGTGGGAGGAAATCGTGGATCCTAGATTATCCACACTTTTGTAATTTTATATATAAAGAGTCTGTGTTGTGTGACAGAGGGGAGATAGAGTATACAATGTAGTCGCAGGGGAAATTTGTGACTAAGGCCGAGAGGCCTGTAACCGAGTTCTGTGTATAATTGAATATTGTGTGTTGGCTGGATTTTGTGTATATGTATATTGTTTCCCTATAGTTTAGATGTATGCGTTGAAAGAGTTAAATCCCATGTTACAGGTTTGTTGATCGACCATCAATCACTACAAGGATCGATGTCGATCCAAAGATAATTCGATATAATAGAGTGAGTTGTGTATGGAGTGATGTGAGTGCTTTAAACGAGCATGGCAGAGATAACTCTGTGTTATAACGTAATTCCACCAATAAGTGAACAAGATCAACTCAACAGAGGAGATTGAATAAACACAACGGGAACCGTCGGATCGTCTAGATTGACTTATAATAATGGCAGAAGAGGAATCCGAAGGAACTATCATAGTCGTGTGATGGAAGGAGATTTATGTTGATCGTGCGGAGAACTTGTGAGCAAGTTATCTCGGCTAGCAGACCCGAGAAAATCATCCAAACAAGTTTAAAGTCTGGAGGTGATCAAACCGTCCGTTTAAAGGCGATCGGACGCATATCGCGTGCAAACAAGCGTGGCCGTTAATTCCAAAAACGGACACAATAAGGTTTTATCAAGGAGGATTTAACCCTTGTTGAGTTTCGGCCATCGAGATCGTCCGTTGAATGGGTGATTGAATGGTAATCACGCTCGAAGGTGCGTGGGTTAATATTTCTGGCGGACACGATATGTTATCAACGCGGGTTAAGATTTATTTGGGTTCTGGTCTTATGTGTTCAAAGTAGGACCGACGTTCATTGGTCAGGTTTTGTTGTGATTCCGTCAGTTATAAAAAGCTTCTGATGTATACGTGGGCCCATAACCCACATGTCCATGCATGAAATTTGTAAAGATGTAGCTTTGTTGCGTAAAAGTAGCTTAGCTATCATCATATGCACACGACAAGACATTGCATATTTAGTGGGAGTATTGAGGAGGTTCTTTGCCACTCCAAGCGAACAACATTATTTTGAGGTATCTCAAAGGTACTAGTCATTATTGTTTATGTTTTGGTCATAATAATACCATGCTTGAAGAATTTACAAACGCAAATATGGCTGGAGATATGGACACCAGAAAGTCCACTACAAGTTATTTGTATACATTTGCAAGTGCAACGATATTTTGGGTGTCAAGGCTACAAAGAATAGTAGGTCTCTCTACAATAGAGGTAGAGTACATAGTTGCAACAGAGGCTTGTAAAGAGATGTTGTGGATGCAACGATTCCTAGGAGAGATAGGAATAAAGCATTACAAGAATGTGCTATATTGTGATGGTAAGAGTGACACTCACTTGGCAAAAAACCCAACATTTCACTCAAAAACCAAGCACACTGACTTAAGGTACCATTGGATCCGGCATGTGTTGGAGGAAGGGCTTGGAAAAGATCCATACAGATAAGAACCCTGTTGATATGCTCATTAAGATTCTACTAAGAAATAAGCATGAGTTATGTAGAAGCGTAGTAGGACTTGGTGAGTCTTGATTTGGCTTTAAGAAGGGTGAATGTTAGGTGTGAAGCCAAATGTTGACACCAATGCCAACCAAATCCACCACTCCCTAACCAACTCCAACGCTCACCGACTTTATGGAAATTTCCAACTCATGAAAAACACATGCAGAAAAATCTAGAACTCTGTCCATTAGCTATAAATTTGTAATTTGCCTCAACCTGAGCATGCAAGAAATGCCAAGGCCTGTAATGTGATGTAAACTCTGTAATTTTTGTTCTCCATTGTTAATGTATTTGTGTTTCTGAGATCTGTCCTGAGCATGCAAGCAAGGCCAAGGCCTATAATGTGACGTAAAGTTTGTAATTTTTGTTCTCCATTGTTAATGTATTTGTGTTTCTGAGATCTATCTTTGAGTTTAAATTATGTTGCCTTTGAATCTCTTGTTTTGCTTTTGTTTGTGCTGTCTATAAGCTAATTTTGCCCCTTTGAATCCCATCATTCCATGGGCACAAAATCATAGGCAACAAAAAAACCATGCGCCCAAAACCACTACTATTGACCCAATCAACTTTGACTCTTTCCCCGAGTCAAGTTAATCTAACAATTCCCCCTTAAACCTTGACTTGGGGTTCCCCTTGACCAAATCCAACCAAACTAGCTCCGAGTTTAAATTATGTTGCCTTTGAATCTCTTGTTTTGCTTCTGTCTGTGCTGTCTATAAGCTAATTTTGCCCCTTTGAATCCCATGATTCCATGGGCACAAAATCATAGGCAACAAAAAAACCATGGGCCCAAAACCACTACTATTGACCCAATCAACTTTGACTCTTTTGCCGAGTCAAGTTTACCTAACAATTCCCCCTTAAACTTTGACTTGGGGTTCCCCTTGACCAAATCCAACCAAACTAGCCGAATCAGCCCCACTGACTATCCCTTACCCCTTCAAGGTTTATACCCATGGTATCTGTTAACCCAACATACCCCTATCACCTAATATTAGATCTAATACTAGACTTTTCCTAACAATTTATGAAAGTAAACATACCTTACCTAAGTCTTATAGCAAAATAACTATTTACATACAATAAACTTTCCACTCCATTATAATAAATTTTTTTAATACCATTATTGTAACTTGTATAATTATCGTCTTAAATTGACACACTTGATACTCTCTTCAGCCCTGTACAGTCACATTCTACGAATCCATAATAAATAATTTCATTGAAGCATTCCACCAAATGTTTTGAGCAATGGTCGGCTGTGCCATGTTTTGAGCAATGGTCGGCTGTGATGGTGGAGGCAGAAAAGCCCAAAGCCCTGAACGTATATTGCCTGTGTTTTTTTGCTTTGGACTTAGGGAAGGTGATACACTACTGCAGCCAGAGTAGGGAGGCACCTCAGTCATGCTTGGAGAGTGCGAAGGTGAGAGGATAAGTCAAGTGAACTATTACAGTGGCCCATGCGGAGGTCCATCAGATTGAAAGGTTTATTTTATGACTCCAACTATTGATTGATCGTTGATAATAAAGCAGTTAAGGTCATATGGAAACGATTTAAGTGGTTAGGATTACGGATTATCGAGAGAAGTGGTAATGTTTAAAGATATTATTGTTTGGATTTTAGGATTTAATGTCATCCCGATAAATTAATTAATTTAGAGTTTTTTGAGATAAATTTATGAATAAAACCATGGATTCTCACAAACCTGGTCCCCCAAGACTATTAATAACTTTAATTATTTCAAATTTACCTAAACCATTCTAACAAATTGCAAACTTCTTTTATTTAAAAGAAAAACACCCCAAATTATAACAAGCCTTTCATGTCCCAATTTTTGTTATAATTTGGAGAGATTGCAGACACATTTATGTAGCAAAAATCTTTATTTTCTCCTGCACAGAAAGTTCGATTTGTTTCCTATCCTCAATGCAAAATGATCTTCAGCGGATTCGATATAAAACTTAAATGGATCAAGTTAAGCAATGTTTAATCTTAAAAAGTCCCATGCAAATTCGAGTATTCATGTGGCTGTAGTTAAACAAACTTTCGTCCTAAAAGGTCCCTTATAAACTCACATCATTGCAATAAGAAATCTTTGTTGACCTCAGATATGTGTTAGAGAGGTGCAAGAAAATTGCCTTTGATTATAGCATGCCTGTCATGTCTCAATATGGAGAAGACATAGAGCAGTGTCTTTAGCTATGATAAAAAAAAATCTTATTTTCTCCTGTGCAGGAAGTTAAATTTGTCTTCTATTTACAATGCTGGATGATCACCAAAAGTTAAATCAACTTTAGTCTTCAAAGATCACCAAATTAAACAAAGTCTAGTTTCTAAAAAAGCTCATATAAACTATAGTGTTCATATCGTTTTATATCCCCAAGTGAAACACAATTCAGTCCTAAAACGTCCCATATAAACTCAGAGTGTTCATGTGGTTAATCGTCTATCAGGACTTTCTTTTAAAGCTTAATTGGCAAAAATAAGGGTGACCTCCTAAAACATGATCGGCAAAAAGTAATTTCAATGAATAGAAATATATATAAATTCCAGGGTTTTATTCACTAGATGGCAGCCATTCTGAGTTGTTGCTGTGTTTGCAATATAAAAAAAAATAATACAAAATTATGTAACTCTTTGGACCGGATTAAAGAAAAATGGTCTCCAACTCTCAGAAGAATATAATTCTATGTAACTGTAGGCATCTTTATTTCGATTGCTAATTTCAGAAATATTTTGGAATGGGTTGGAGAATTGATTTTTGATGGTTTATTTTGGGAAGTTTGTGGAGTTAGAACATTTCAAGAACATTTTGGAATTTAATAATTTAATATACATTTAATTATGGATCGTCAATTTTAGAAATGTTTGGGAATAAATTGACAATTAACCTTGATTGGTTCATTTTGGGAATATTCTAGACAATTTATTTCACTAATTCCAAAATATCAGACAATTTATTTCACTAATCCCAAAATATTCCCAAATTAGACTGAAAATCCACTTCCCTAATTTCAAAATATTCTCAAAATCAAAAATCCCAGATTTCAAAATATTCTCGGAATAAAAAAATCCCAGAATGAGCAATCTAAGATTTTAAATAAATTCAGACTAGTTTCCAGAATAAGCAATCTAGATAAGTTCAGCCTGCAACTGCTAATCATGCAATTGGAAAAAAGAAAATATAATTCTATGCAACTACTTGATATGAAAAAAAAATAAAAAAACAATTAACGAATCAACCCAGAACCAAGCCAACTCCTTCGTGAAGAAAAAGTTGTAGCCGTCAAGAAAAACTGTCGAACTAGGTAATAAGGGAAAGATAAATGAAGTGTATATGCATGAATATCCATGATAGAGCTTACCAAGAGTTCCCTTAGAACAACCTGTCTGATCCAATCTTTCCGTAGGACAAGGATTGGCAAGAATCAACGCAAGGACCTGCAAATACGAGATCCACAAAATCCGTAGAAAATTTAAGAAAATGAAAACTAACTCAATAGTCAAATTTCTTTATGCATAAGAAAGTACCTCGATAGTTTTACCCAGCCCCATTTCTTCACATAGAAAACCTCCTCGAGAAATTCCTTGTCTAGCTTCTGTGAGATGACCAAAAGTGGCCGAGTACATGAGCTCTTCGCTGGTGGTCTGAAGAGGCGGCAGCCGCTGGTAATTTATGCTAAGAAGGCCGCCTTCTCTGTTTTCTGCATCCAGCATAAACTGTAAAGACTGTAACTGATATGGTCTTAACGGAACAGATAACCCAGGTGGTTGCTTTGCTTCGCAGTATCTACTGCACTCAAGTTCGCTCAACAGCTCACTAAAGGAAGTCCATTCATTATTGGTAGCAGCCCATTTCTGCATTTCCTCCACTTGGGACAGATACTTCTGCAATGATGCTTCTTCTGGAAACATCTCCTTAAACACCTCTTTTAAGACCAGATTCACCTCTTCGCTCCTCTCCCTTTTCACAAACACTCTCACCGCACCAATCATCACGTTAAAATTATCAATGCTTACCCCTGGGCTAATTAAGCTCACTGCAACTTGAACCTGACCCTGTTCTTCATTCAACCTGTATCATCAAAAATATCAATATATTACATATCCTTCATGCCAAGGGATCAAATTTGAGGCTTAGGCTAAACATCAGACAAAATGCAGTGATGCCGGTCATGATTTTGAATTGAATTGGAATATAATCATTCAGTTCTATTCAGATTATGGTCCTTCTCGTAGCTACACTTGTTTGGCAGGCATATAAGGAAATCCAAAACTTTAAAAGTTCTGAAATGCATTGGGTACCATTTCCTCAAAGAAAAAACTTAATCAATTTAAGAAAGATATATTAAAATAAAATAGATTTATAGTATCTATAAGGGTAAATTAATTGGTTCGGGTTTAGTAAATTTTTGGAAGGGGTTGAGAGTTTTAAGTAATTAAAGTGAAAGATATATTAAAATAAAATAGATTCGTAGTACTTATCAGGGGTAGATTAATTGGTTTGTGTGGGGTTTAGTAAATTTCACTGGAGATTTTGAGGATGAGAGCCATTTTTGGCAAATTAAAGCGTGTTCAAGCTCAACCAAGCTTCACACAAACTTGGTGGAGGGGTTGAGGATGAGAGCCAACTTTGCCGAATTAAAGAGTGTTCAAGCTCAACCAAGCTTCACACAAACTTGGTAATAGCACTTGTGGGCAAATCGTTCTTCCATCCAACATTGAAATAAATTATAAAATTTTAATAAAAATAAATAAATTTATATATATTCAAAATAATTCTAAAATAAATAAATAAATAAAAATATAAATGTATTTGGAATAATTATAAAATTTAATGAGAAAATAAAAAACACACATATATATATATATATATATATATATATATTTCAAACTAAAATTCTAAAATGAAAAAGAGAATGTAAATTGAAAAAATCATTTTCCATCCAATATTGAATAATTATAAAATTTTAATAAAACGAGAATATATATATATATATATATATATATATATATATATAAAACTAAAATTCTAAAATAAAAAAGAGAATGCAAATTGAAAAGAATACTTATCCGCTATACTTGTTTTATTTTATAAATATTGGGAAGACATATATTTGAATTATTTTGGATTTTGGATTTAGTGTGGTTTAATGTCAATATTGGATATATATATCAAACTAAAATTCTAAAATAAAAAAGAGAATGTAAATTGAAAAAAATACTTATCGCTATCATTGTTTTATTTTATAAATATTAGGAAGACATATATTTGAATTATTTTGGATTTTGGATTTAGTGTGGTTTAGTGTCAATATTGGATGGAAAACAATTTATTTTCTCTTTTTTGGGAGAATTGGGAGATGTTGCTTGTCACTGAGGGGATCTAGGATCAAGTTAGTAGGATTGTCACTATACTCTTGAGCTCAACACAATTACTCACAAGCCTTGCTAGATAGGTAAACCGAGTTTCGAACTTGGTCGGGGCCTCTATATTGGTTGGCAAATGCCTTCTGGTGTAAGACGTCCATTGTTTGGCTTACCCTGATGGGTTGGAAAAACAATTTACTTTATTAGTATTGCATGATGCAAGACTTGGTTGAACAGACATCCTTGAGGCAATTTTTATCCCTCATGTGTGGCTCCCACTCTCAATCCCTTCTCATAAAATTTGAACTGGTGACCTCATAAAGATTAAGCCTCACACAAACCAAGTAACTAACACTTGATGAATTATCAATTTACAAACCTCAACACTGATTTTTTTTAAATACAATTCAAATTAAAACATATTTAATTTAAATTAAAAAGTTGTATGCATTTGTAGAGTCTAATTATTTTATTTTTTGGATTATCAATTTACAAACCTCAATAAAAACACAATTGATTTAAATTTTAAAAATGTATGCATGTGTGAGGTCTAATTAGTTTATATATTGGATTTTGGTCATGTGAATTTTGATCATATAATTTTTGGTGAGATTTTTATTTATTTATTATTATTATATTATTTTTTAATTTAAATATTTTTTAATGTATAAATAAATGCAATGCCCTAATTAACCCCTAAAGCATTTGGATTATATAAATTTCACAACTCAAACTTGTGATTCCAATAGATTCCTCTCATACTTCGAACAACATTGACTAGAAAATATGTCAAAAAAAGGACCAAAATGTAGAAAAATTAAACTACAACTACACTCATACATATTGAAAAACAAGTTGAAATCAACTTTAATTGAAAAAAAAAACATAAATATATATACATACGTACATAAGTTCCTCAAGCAATGCTTTATAATTGTGGAATCCACGTTCTTTGTGCTTACAACGGCAAGGGCACCACCCATCTTCCACAATATCAACAAAATGTGCTTCCACCAAATTTTCTGCCTCGACTAGATATGAAACCGGTCAGATTTTACATTAGTATTAACATGTTGTGTGTATCATAATTCATTTTGATACAATAAAACAGAATCATTTTACATGTATACAACTAGCTTACTTACAACTTGTCCTCCATGAAAATAGTCGAAGGGAAACTTTGTCTAAGGAATGAGATATCTCTTCCCAATTTGTATCTTTTTGTCCAAGTTTGATAGGGATGCAAACCGTGCCAAGTTCAAGCAACCTTGAAAAATACTAATATAAATATTTAGTAAATGACTTTCTATCTCATATATAATAATAATAATAATAATTTAATTTTAAAATCATAGCTAAATCAAATTCCAAAATGATATGAGACTCCTTATTTATAGAATAGGAATCTACTTCATCTTTATTAAATAAAAAATAAATATAACATATTCTCTATATAAAACAAAATTATATATATATTTATTATTTGAATCTAACATCTATAAATAAAATATAATTTAAAGATATAAGATTCCTATATCCTTTAAAAAAAAAAATCTATTTAAATTTAAAAAAATTTAAAAATTTATCTAATTTATCTTAAATCCCATGGCCAATTCTTATCTCTGGAGTTTCCATTTTGAAATGGATTACCAATAAGCCCCACTAATATTTTTTACAAAACTTTACTAATTTTAACAGAAAAACAAATCAATAATTTTTTTTTTTTTTTTTTTTAATATTGAAAATTAATTAAATTTATTTAAATCCTATGATCAATTCTCTAGAATTTTGGTTTTTGAATTCAATCCATTTATCAATAGTCCCACTAATATTCTTACGAAATTTAATAATTTTAACAGAAAACAGGTCAATAAAGAAAATTATGAAGATTAATGCTCACTGCGGATCGTTTGAAGGATCGGGTAGGCGTGTCTGCATCGGCTTGGCCAGACAAGAAGAAAAGCAATCGCTAATGTCAGCGGAAGGTTGCTGTTGGTGGTGGTGATGAGGGCTAGGGCTTCCTTGGGTCACTTGGTTAAACGAATCTCCATACATGAAAAAATTCGTCATTCCAGCTGGTTGAATAGGAATAATACTGCTCGCATTGAAAAGAGATGCAGGTTGCTGTTGATTGATTTGATGTGCGCATTGGAATGACTCTGATCCCGCCGCCGCACTTTGAACTGACAGGCTTTCATGTGTATGTGTTCCAGAGAAGAGTTGATTGCTGCAATTCTCCCACTGCGCCTCATGTGAACAAGCACTTAATGCAGCTTCGTCCCCAAAGTAGCACAAGCTCTGCAATACCATCAATCCAATACAAGGGATGCTCATTCAATTTTAACCCCGCAAAGCTATTTTTTATAATCGAAAGAAAAAAAAAAACATTGAAATGCGTTATAAGATTCAGTAAGGAAAAAAGGAAAAGAAAATGACTGCCACTTAGGTTATCACAGGCAGATTAATTCGCATAACCTAAAGGGCAAATTTTTAAGCACTGTGCAGACTTCTTGGTGGGAAAGCAGATGGGCCTCGGCATTTTTTAAATTCAAGGGCTAAAGAAAAGGTCTGGGACCATAATGCTCTAATGATAAGACTTCAATTTGATTTTTAGAACATTATGGAATAGCTTCTTTTGGTCCTTTTTCTGGGATAAGAAGCGTTCATTTGGTTTTAGAAATTGTTAAAATTTAATTATATTATATATATATATATATATTTAAATATAAAATCATCAAAATTATAAATTTATTTTATTTAAAAAAAGATTTTAGCGAAAATTACATTATAATTCATTGTTGATGCGTTTCGAACTAAGAGCTGGTTTACTCTGACGATGAACCACACTCGTTGTTTCGAAACGCATCGACAAGTGAATTATGATGTGACCTTCACTAAAAAACTCTTATCAATAAACTTGATATGAATCACAAAAAGCTTAAATTCAAAAGTTATAATTTTTTTAAAATAATAAAAATTATTTAATTATAATGGTATATTATAAATTTTAATTTTAAAATAAAATCATATTTATAGAATGAATGAAATTAATATTAAGATTGTAAATAGTAATTAAGATTATATTAATGTTAATGGTTAATTTCCAATGAAAAATAGAAAAACAATTTAAATATTCATTAATTTCTTACATTATGTTTTTTTAGATTCTAAACAAAAAATTATTTAAAAAATGCATTGTAAAATACTAGTTATTCTATTCTATTTCTCGTGAATATGATTTCTCAATCTTAAATATCATCATTCTTAACTATTAAATGTTGATTGACAAACTTTAAATACTATCTCTGATTTCTCAATCTTAAATATCATCATTCTTAACTATTAAATGTTGAGTGACAAACTTTAAATACTATCTCTAAATGACATACTTTAAATACTATCTAAATTTTTATGTGAAAATTGACCTAAAAAAAACATAATCAAAGAGGTATGGAAGTAATTTGTTCACAATTCAATTTTATATTTATGAATCTATTTAATTCTAAAATTTTTACTTCATTTTGTGTAATACCTTAGTTTTGGGTATCATTTTAGTATTATAGTATTAGATATATATGATGAATGGTTAAAATTAATATGTAAGATTGTATAAGTGGTAATAAAAGATATATTACCATTTTTTTTTCTTTATTGACAAGAAAGGCCCAATGACTAAGCAAAGTCATGTATTGGCAACGGGCAGAGTGAAAACCCTTGGCGTAATCCTTAACCTTGATCAATACATGTTAGAGCAAGGTTGCAGAGAGTGGATGGGATGGCAAAGTGCAATCCCAACCACTTGAGCTAAGAACCATTAGCAATAAAAGATACCAATTACAAAAGAGAAATGCAAAGGAAAGGGGTGTAGTGATGTAGCTTGATGGAGAAATATCCCATTAAATATAGTTAAAACTTCTTTTACAATAAAATTATGGCAATAGGTTATGGAATCATCAAAACCATCAAATTTGATGGGCTAATTCATTTTGAATTCCTACCTTAGTAATATGAATATCCATTATACAACCGTTTATGAACATCATGTTTTTTTGGATTCTAAACAAAAGATTTATTTAAAAAATCATTTTTAAATGCTAGTTATTCTATTCTATGCTCGGTGAATATGATTTCCCAACGTTAAACATCATCACTCTTAATGATAGAATGTTGGGTGGAAAACTTGAAATACTATCTAAATTTTTTATGTGAAAATTGGCCAAAAAAGACATAAACAAAGAGACATGACAATGATTTATTTACAATTTTAAGCTTTATGTTTATGAATCTATTTAATTTTAAATTTTTTACTTCATTTTAAAATTCCTACGTAGATGGACAAATTGCCCTTTAAATATGTTTGAAACTTCCTTTGTAATGATCGTAAATTTTAATTATTAAAACTATGAAAATTGGTTATAGAATCGTCAAAACCATCAAATTTGATGGGCTAATTCATTTTAAAATTCCTATCGTGATAGGGGCTATGAATCCACATGAGGGAAATGACAACGAGGCTTAAGTAGACTAATGGGAATGAACCTTAGTGAGTGACTTAACTGAAAATAGAATTGTCAAAACCATCAAATACAATGGGCCATTTCATTTTGAAATTCCTATTGTGATGGGGGGTATGACTCCACATGAAGGAAACAACAATTGGATTAAGTAAACTAGGGGAAAGAACCTTGTTGACGAAAAGTAACTAGGATTGGTCTTCATGATGGCATGATCATTGTATTTGATGTAATAAAAGGAAATAAATAATTTTTGTAATCTTGCTACATGGGTTTCATGAGCAAGAAGTGTCTCTAACATCCCTCCAAGACCAAGATCAATGCCTCAAAACAAGTCTTCAGAATTCTGCAAGCAAAACAATAAGGAGATGATCATGTTGTTTCAATAAATTATTTAAATATATATAGTTATGTCATGTCGACTTGAAGCATTAGACACGCCGATTCATAAGGTGATGTCGGCTGGCATATATGGGATGACTACTATAAATGCCCTGTTGAGTTATCTAAAAACCTCAAGAGAAGATCTCACATTTTATGAGATGACAAATATAGGGTGCAGGAAGGAGTGCTTTGTATATGAAGGAGGGCTTCGTATTGGGTGCAGGCAGTCAAGGACTCGGGTAAGGGAGCTGCAGTCAAGAAGGCAGAGAGCACACATTCAAGATCTCACATGGAAAGGCGGGGTCTAACTACACCTCGGCTAGGGTATTAGGTGCAGTCATGACCATAACTCATAAGCATAATATAGATGCAGATCAGATAGATATACTGCCTATGAATCAATGCTCGAATGGACAAGTATAGATTTCGGATGGGGTTACTGCAGTAAGGTCTAAACTTCATGGAGATCTAACCCTTAATATGATAGTCTTCTCATTACATGGATAAGGTATGACAAGTATGTGGTCATGGTATTCCTGTAGAGTATTAGGTACAAGGATGAGCAGTCATGGATCTGTTTTATAGATCATATCTCCGTTTATAAGAAAAAAGCAGTACCAAAGCTCCAACAATTTGATAATGAAGGAATGTAGCCAGGTGTATTCAATGAGAAGCAGTAATCACTGTCTCAGTAATGATAAGGATATAATATACAGTCATCATGATGAAGACTTCAATGAAGACCTCATTGACATAACGAAATGACTGTCATAATAGAGATCTCAGTGCATCAGTGAAAGCATAGAGATCACAATGAAGATCTCAATGGATCATGTTGACATGGTAAAGAAGAAACAATGAAGATCTCAGTGATACTGTAGTAATGGTTTTAATGGTGCAACAATGAGGATGATCTCAACAACGAGAGAAAGGAGGATTGATATCTTAGTCTTGGACATGCAGAGTGTGTCTTGCGTCATGGTCTTGGTATTGATCAAGACCAATGGGTTTTCCTCTCCAAGAGGGAGAGGTATTGATATCTTGGTCTTGGAGAGGCAAAGTGTGTCGAGGGTTATGGTCTTGGTGTTTGTCAACGGAATCTCTATAAGAATAATTTACGAATGGGTTTTCCTCTCCAAGAGGGAGAGGTTTTGGCCCTGGCAGAAAGCCAAAACATTTGTGTTCTTGTCTCTTTTATTTTTCATAGAAGTTTGATGAAGTTAACAACACATGCTAATAATGAAGTAACCATCAATATAATATAAATTGTTTAAATGCTTCACAAATTGTTATCATGTAACGAAGAATTATCTTAATTATGCATGCCCTAGATTCTTCAACATGGTATAAGAAGGATAGGTCCAAAGGAAGGGCAGAAGAGAGAGATGCAAGAATTAAGATTCAAGCATCAAAGCAAGTTCAAAGATGGCAGATCTTAGATCAAGGAAACAATGCACAACCACAAGTCTACAACAGTAAGGGCTTTCGAATGACAACAATTCTTAGGGTTCATGACAACAGATGCCTCCCACAACTGCACCTACAACATCTCAGTGATAGTTACTATCTCAGATTAATACCCTTTTGATTCAAGAGCACATGGACATGACTCAAATCAGATGCTGCACTATCCTATTATATCATAGAAAGAAACCTCTAGTTGATGATGCAAGGACTAGATGTTAAAGACAATTATTCTTGAAGGACTTGAAGAGAAGCTTCAACAAGGATCCTATCCGGAGGAAGCATCAATGCATCTACTTCAACAACAACCAACATGATCAAGGTGAATATCTTGTCTTCACATATCAAGTAAGTACCTTTTATTTTATAATCAAGTTTTGGTTTATTGACTTCATCAGTGCAAGAAGATCTATGGGTTAGACAAAGTTCTTCCAATAGGATTGAAAAATTCCTCATGAAGGAGTGAAGTCAGTACCTCAAGGCCTCCTTGAAGTCATGAGAACTCTTAAAGTTCTATGAAGTAAGAAAGGAGACACAAAAGGATATAGTCTCTGAAATAAAGTACAGAGGACGCTAAAGGATGAAGAAATATCTTCATGAGATCTCAATAGAGATCTATAAAATGATAATCATTTTTGATATTGATAAGCAAGGTAGCAGATGTCCACAAAAAAAAGGTTACCTCGATCAAAAATCTGTGGTCTCTATGTTAGATAAAGAAAGGCGAGTTGATAGAATACAAATAAGTGCAGATAAGTAGAGGAAAGGTTGAAAAGGTAAGTACTATGAAAAGATTACCTGATAGATGGAGAAATTTGAGGAAAGGATCAAGGGAAAGAGGGAGTAATGGATATTCACGATGGATGAGATGATATCTCTCTCAAAAGGATCCTATTAGAAGTCCCTGCAGATATGAACATAGTAAGATGCATCATGGCATCAAGAGCTCGTATGGAATCATGAAGAACATAGCTCTTGGGAATCTCGTTATACATTGAAGAAGAGGAAGAAGTCAAAGGAAACATTTTCCAGATGGGGATATACTAGACCCTAAAGGATCTTTGATAGAGATCTCAGCGGAGGGTCTCCTAGTCCGGGAAGGCAACAAATGTTTCGTTAGAAATTCTAACTCTTGGAATACATGAGTTGGTGGTTCAATGACAAGAAGAATGGAGCAGACCTAGGGATTGAAGATCTTTTCAATCAAGGAAGCTATAGGAAAATACCTGAAGGAAAATGAGGTATGTATGATTGTATTTGTATTTGCATTTGATATTGTAATGTCATGATATGTGGTTGTAGATAAAATAGATCAAGCATGATTAAAAGGGAATAGATCTCCTCCTCTGAAAGGATGCAAAAAGACATAAGTTTAACTAGATGAAATCAACATAATATGTCCTCATATGAAGTATGAGGTAGTTGACTACAATTGAAGAACTCTGAGAGCTCCTGGGAATGAAAGACATGAGGATGAAAGGGATCGTGAAATATGAAACCATGACGAAGGCAGTCAACATCCAAAGGATTAGGAAGACTTGACCAGGAAACCTCCCGGAATGATGTGAAGACTTTGATGGAAGTCTGAAAAGATGAGGACCCTTGAAAACATATATCAATGGGAGATGTGTTAACATGAATGCAGGATGATTGATACCTACAAGAAGATGTCACTAGAAGAAGGCCATCACCAAAAGGTATTATGTGATTTGTTTTTGGTGTCTAACCTCTTGGAAAAATCTAGGTATGTGTGCAGGATCAAGCAAAGAAGAGTGGTGAAGGATGTCACAACTATGTACCTTGTGATCCAGAGCAATCACTGTTAAAGAAGAGTGAAGATAGATAAGCTTACGAAGGAAGCCCTAGATATGAAGCTGAGGATACTTTCCAGAAAAGAAGGAATGACATAATGGAAGGAAGTAATGGATGGCTGACCCTACATGTGAAGAAATTGATGACATTGAAGTCTTGAATCATCACTCAACTAGAAGAACCTATAAATCATTGATGATAGAGTCCCTGGGTAAGAGGGAGCTCTGGGAAGTTCCTATGAGCAAAGGAACTCGAGCAATTTTCTAAGTAAAGAGAAACTTGGAACTCGTCCCTGGTTAAGAGGGAGAGTTAGACACGACATTCTTGTCTTCAGTTTGGAAGAAAGAATGGAGGATTGTGTAATCATCTGAAATTCGACACTCTTTGAGGATGTGGTAGGGAATCCAAGACAAGAGTGGGCAAGAGGACCGATATTCTTGAGGGTTGGGAACCCAAGATGAGAATAGTCCTAGTAGGTCATACTCGGAGAACACCCAGGTGGGTATGACCCTAAGAGAGGCAATGATGATGTGTGTCTATCAGTCATTGGTCTCGTCAACATTGTGTGCTCTGATCTAAGTGAGATAGAGCTGTTAGTCAAGGCCTTGCTAAATGGAAACAATGTTGGTTGAAATGATGCTATAATAGATGGATTGCAAATCTGATTCTTCTTATGAGAAATTATTTAGATTGAGAATGACCAAGTACCATTATGAAAACCTCCCTAGTTAAGAGGGAGTGTTGAAGAAAGAGTAACTAGGTTTGGTCTTCATGATGACATGATCTTTTTATTTGATGTAATAAAGGGAAATAAATAATTTTTGTAATCTTGCTACATGGGTTTCATGAGCAAGAAGTGTCTCTAGTTGAAAGACTTCTTCTTTATGTCTTTTGGATTTATTTATATGTCAAAGGGTCATGTCATGTATATAGAAACTATTCATGAGTTTATGTAAACATGTACAAGTATTCAAAGGTGTCTAACAACCCTCCAAGACCAAGATCAATGCCTCAAAACAAGCCTTCCAAAGTTTGCAAGCAAAACAATAAGGAGATGATCATGTCGGCTCAATAAATGATTTAAATATATATAATTATGTTATGTCGGCTTGAAGCTTTAGACACATCGGTTCATAAGGTGATGTTGGCTAGCATATATGGGATGACTACTATAAATACCCTATTGAGGTATCCGAAAACCTGAAGAGAAGATCTCACATTTTCTGAGATGAACTATAAATACCCTGTTGAGGTATCCGAAAACCTCAAGAGAAGATCTCACATTTTCTGAGATGACAAGTATAGGGTGCAGGAAGGAGTGCTTTGTATAGGAAGGTGGGATTCATATTGGGTGCAGGCAGCATGATCACATGCCACCGTAGGCAGTCAAGGACTCGGGTAAGGGAGCCACAGTTAAGAAGGCAGAGAGAACACATTCAATATCTCGCATCGAGAGGCAGGGTCTGACTGCACCTCGGCTAGGGTATTAGGTGCAGTCATGACCAGAACTCATAAGCATAATATAGACACAGATCAGATAGATATAGTGCCTATGAATCAATGCTCGAATGGACAAGGATGGGGTTACTGCAGTAAGGTATAAGCTTCATGGAGACTTAACCCTTAGTATGACAGTCTTCGCATTACATGTATAAGGTATGAAAAGTATGCAGTCATGGTATTCCTATAAAGTACTAGGCACAAGGATGAGCAGTCATGGATCTGTTTTATAGATCACATGTCTATCTATAAGGAAAAAGCAGTACCGAAGCTCCAACAATCTAATAATGAAGGAATGTAACTAGGTCTATTCAATGAGAAACAATAATCACTATCTTAGTAATGATAAGGATATAAGATACATTCATCATGATGAAGACTTCAATGAAGAACTCATTGACATAACGAAATGATTGTCATAATAGAGATCTCAGTGCATCAATGAAATCATAGAGATCACAATGAAGATCTCAATGGATCACGTTGACATGGTAAAGAAGCAATAGTGAAGATCTCAATGGATCACGTTGACATGGTAAAGAAGCAATAGTGAAGATCTCAGTGATACTATAGTAATGGCTTTAATGGTGCAACAATGAGGATGATCTCAACAGTGACAGAAAGGAGGATTGATATCTTGGTCTTGGAGAGACAAAGTGTGTCAAGGGTCATGGTCTTCGTATTCGTCAATGGAATCTCTATAATAAGAATTTATGCATGGGTTTTCCTCTCCAAGAGGGAGAGGTTTTGGCCCTAGCAGAAAGCCAAAAAAATTTGTGTTCTTGTCTCTTTTGTTTTTGATAGCAGTTTGATGAATTTAACAAACACATGCTAATAATGAAGTAACCATCAAGCTAATATAAATTGTTTAAATGCTTCACAAATTGTTATCATGTAATGAAGAATCATTTTAATTATGAATGCCCTAGATTCTTCAACAAACCTTAGCGAGTGACTTGAGATCTTTTCAACTTTAATTATGTCCCTCAATTATGATTAATTAATCAATGCTTTGTTAAGCTTTGAGAGTTAGTGCATGAAAGAGATACGTGGGTCTTAAGGATAATGACCCCTTCATGGTATGCAAATTTAATTTATAAATTTTTACCATGCAAATGAACTACCATTCTATTGAAAAGTTTGAATGTTGTTTTGTGTATTGTTCAAATTAACAACATTTAAACTATCAAGATTAATTACCATATAAAATATAATTCAATTGTGGGAAATAAGGAGGATTATCTTTTAGTGAACTACCGTGAACATACTATAAATAAATTATGGGAAGTTACTGTTGAAAAATCAATAGGGCTATAATAGGGATGATCTCTCTTATACTTGATAACTATTTGTGACATATTTTTAATTTTTCTTGATTATTAACTTCTTCACTCATTATTATGTTGTTCTTATCATCAAACAACTACTAAAAACATGAAGATTAATAGCACACAAGAACATAGTATGTAGGCTGTAAGCTAGGGCCAAAATCTCTCCTCTTGAGAGGAAAACCCACAAATCTCTTCTCTTCTTAGAGATTCTTCAAATGATGAATTCTAAGACCTCTAGACTAAGACCAATACCCTTCCAAGACCAAGTCAAACCTTCTTGATGATGTGTTTCTTCTATCCAAGTCAAACCTAGTCAAATCTCTTCCAGCTACACAATTTCGACCCCCAACTATAGAATTTCGGCCTCCACTACAAGTATGAAAGTTTTGGCCCCTACAATAGTTGTTTCTTCCACACATGTTATGGAAATTAGGGCTTCCAAGGATTCCTTGCTCCTTCGCTTGGTTTGCTTCTCCTTCTTGGGCTAGAAGGTGACTTAAAAGTCCTTTCTTCAACCTTCTTTTTGCAACTTGATAACTTCCACAAAATCAGAGCATAATGTTGACAAGGCAATGAATGATAGACACCATCATCATTGTATTTCAAGGCACATACCCCACCTGAGTGTTCATAAGGTATGTCCTTTTAGGACAAATCTTGTCTTGGAATAACACATCCTCAATGATTTTTCTCTTCTTTCTTCACAAAGTGAAGACAAGAACAATGTATTTATCTCTCCCTCTCAATTAGGTAGGAGATACAACCAATCCAAGCTTATTTCTCAAATACACAAGCTTCTTATTAAGAAGATATTTTGTCAAAATGTCAGCTACATGCTCATTGGTGGAGATATACTATAGCTACAACACTCAATCTTGCACCAACTTTCTTATGTAATGATACTTTTTATTTATGTGCTTTGTCTTTCCATGGAATATTGGGTCTTCAAACAACCTTATTCAATTGGTGTTATCCCAATGTATAACTGTAGGGTCCATCGGTCCTTTAAATAGGTCAGATAACAACATCCTCAACCAAATAACTTCTTTGCTAACTTCACACGCTGCAATGTATTCAAATTTAACACTACTCAAAGGAATTAACTCTTGCTTTCTACTCATCGATGATATCATAGAGGGTCCCAAGCTAAAACATCCTCCAGTAGTGCTTCTTCCATCTATCTCACTACCTCCCCAATTAGAATATGTATATCCAATCAATTGGACATCATTCTTTCTATCATACTTCAGGAAGTAATGGATTGTTCCTCACATATATCTCAATATATGCTTGGATTCTATCCAATGGTCATATTTAGGCTATATCTAAAACTGATTGAAAAGATTCACTGCAAAACAAATGTATGGTTGAGTGTTCACAAGATACATCAGAGAGCCAATCAATTGTCTCTACCTTGTAGGATCCATGGGGCTTGAATCACAACTTCTTAGCCTTTTTAAACTTGTGATATGGGGGTTGTCATAGGTTTTCATTCAATTATTCCAAACCTATGCAACATCTTAATCACATACTTTCCTTGACCTAGATATATTTCACTAGGTCCTTGCCAAAATTCCAACCGCAAGTAATAGTGCATCAACCCAAGATCCTTCATATTGAATTATGCTGCCAATTGATTCATGAACCCTTGAATACAACCTTCTACACCTGTTATGAGAAGATCATCCACATATAGAAGAATGATTACGAGTTCAACCTTCACTACTTTAATATAGAGATTTAGATCAACATAACTCTTTGAGAAGCCCAATATTTGTAGATATGTGTCCATCCTTGCATACCAAGCCTTTGGAGCTTGCTTACGACCATATAATGCCTTCTTCAACATGCATATATGAGTCTCTCTATCATTTACTTCAAATCCCAAGGGTTTTTCTATATAGACTTCTTTATCAATAGTACCATTTAGGAATGTAGTCTTGACATCCATTTGATGGATGTTCCTGTTGAGAAATCTAATGCATTAGCATTAGGTGATTTATCTTCCATTAGTAACTACTTGTGAATACTTTTTGCTTATTTAAGTTATAATCTTCTTCTTGTTAGATTATTAGTGTTCTTCTTCATCAAACAATAACCAATGCATGAACATAAAATAGACAAGAGACACTGAATGTAGGCTATCATCCAGGGCCAAAACCTCTCACCCTTTGAGAGGAAAACCTGTATAAATTCTTCTTATAAAGATTCTAATTGATGAATACCAAGACCAAGACCAAGACCCTTGACCTATCTGCCACTCCAAGACCAAGACACAAGTCCTCTTGACAGCCACTCTTCTTCTGGACTCCTCTGCCACTTCGACCTTCTTATTGTCACAAAGATCTTATCACTGTCTTTACACTGAGATCTACTTCATTGCAATATATCCTTGTTGCCATAATGTCAAGACTTTACTTCTGTTATGGTACCAAACCCTTTTCTCTTGAGGTAGCACTGATATATTAAGGTAGCATCGAGACCTTTCCTGAGATTCCACTGAATCACTGCGATATGTTGTTGATGTGCAACTCCTTCATAGTACTGAAAAAACAACCTTCATTATGGCACCAAATTATAGCTTCTTCACTTCTATACCTTTGTCTAAAATTGTGCTTCTTAACATGACACTGAACTATAATTTTCTAGGATCATAACACATCATTGTAGTCTCCTATAAGATTGTAGAAGCATTTGAACTTACCACTGTTCTTGGTTACCCAAATATCAAAGGGATCTGAATTCCCTTGGATGTGGAGATATCCACGTTCTTCACTGCAACTATCCACTGAATTTCAGACGGTTATTCGAACTGTTATCTGTCAGTGGCATCCAAAAAACTTAGAGAGATGTGCAAATTTTTTTGCTCTAATGAAAATACCCTACATACCTATTTATAGTTGTTGATCCATAAAATAAGTCAAACTATATTTCGAATAGGTGTGTCTTTCATAAGGTGAGTCGACATGGTCTTATACTCTTTGTTTTGAGGTCGAATTCAAGAGGATGACTTAGTGTTTGTCATTGGAGGGTTCCTAGACATTCTTCATACATGACATTGACTCTTTGACTCTAATGATAAATCCTAAGGCTCTCAATTGGAGCCATCTAAATAAAATTTCTTGCTCATGAAACCCATGAAGAAAGTCTTACAATAATAATTTTATTCTCTTATTTTCATTAATTACAAAGATCATAATTACATGTCATTATGAAGATCGAACCTAGTTACACTTTTCAACACTCCCTCTTAACTAGGGAGGTATTCATAATGGTACTTGGTGATTCTTAATCTGAATAATTTCTCATAAGAAGAATCAGATTGGTAACCCATTTGTCTAGCTTCATGTTTAACCAACATTGTCACATAGCAAGGTCTTGACTAACAACTCTATCCACATGATCAAAGCATAATGTTGGTGAGACCAATGGTTTATAGACACCGTAATCATTGTCTCTCAAGGTACATACTCCACCCGGGTGTTCACAGAGTATGACCTACTTTTGGACTATTCTTATCTTGGGTAGCCAGTCCACAAAGAATATTGGTCTGCTACGACTACTCTTATCTTGGATCCCTTATCTCATCCTCAAAGAGCATCGGATGCCAAATGTTTATACAATCCTCCATTCCGTCTTCCCAGGTGAAGACCAAAATGATGTGTCTATCTCTCCCTCTCAAATAGGGAGAACATATCAATTCCTAAGCTCCCACTTGGCTTAGGAATTTCCAAGTTTCTTCCAAGTAAGAAACTTGTTTTTAGATTCCCTCTTAATTAGGGACCTACAACAACTCCTCAACCAACTGCCTGAAGAGCTCCTTCCTTTGATGTCATGAATTTCTTTGTCAAGGAGTCTTCATCTTTTGTGGCTTCTTCATAGGGCACAAATCATCTATCACTTTCATCATGGGTCAGTCATGTCATTATTCCTTTCAAAGTGATCCATTAGTCTTCATCTGGCCTTGCTTCATGTCATGTTGCTTCCCTTGGCATACCCGCATAAACCCATCCAGATATTTGTTCAAAAATAACAAATGAACACTTAAATCAAAATTACCTTTATGATGGTATTTCATAATGACATCTTCCAATGTGCATCTAAATCCTGCATACATGTTGACATATCTCCAAAGATATACATTGTCAAGGGTCTCCATTATTTTCAGACTTCCATCAGAGTCTTCATATGTCTCTAGGAGATTTCCTAGTCAAATCTTCTTGGTATTTCGAGTGTTGATCTCTTTTACCATGGTTGCATATCTCACGGTCTTTTCCTTTCTTTCTTCACACATTTCATTGCCATGAGATTTCAATTAAATTTCCTTAATTGTAGTCACCCACCTCATACTTCATATGAGGTCATATTATGTTGATTTCATCTAGTGTGACCCATGCCTTTCGACAACCTTTCATAGGAAGAGATTCCTTTCCTTTGATCATGCTTCTCAAGATCGAGCACTGATCCATGTTACTTGCAGCCATACAACATGAATTTATAATATTGAATACAAGCATACATACGTCATTTACCTTTAGGTCATCTAGGCTTCTTTCAACGACTTCCTTGATTGAAAAGAGCTTCAACCCCTTGATCTACTTCATCCCTTATGTCATCATACCATCATCCCGTGAATTCCACAAGTTGGAGTTCCTAATGAAACACTTACTTCCACTCTAGATTGGTGAACCTTTCGATGAAGATTCCAACAATGAGTCTTGAGGATCTTGCATATCCTTATCAAGCATATGTTACCTTTGTATGATGAGCCTTGTCCTCAATGGCTTCTTCCTTTCCTTAAGCTTCCAATGAGGTTCCCAAGAGCTATATCCTTCATGGTTGACTATTATACATCCTTCATGTTTCATATGGTGATGTCACGAGCTCTTACTTCTAATGCTTTTCCTCTTTCTTGGACTTCCTTCTTTCAACTTTCTCCACTTCTTTGGTGAAAAAGGTTTCTTCTCTATCTTTCTTGTTATTTCCCTTCTTGAGTTTAAGAATATATTTCCTGTAATGCTCATAACATTGAATCTTAGCCATGTTCTTCTTTCCTTTCGACAAAATGTTTAAATCCTTTCATTTGATCCTTCAACACTTTTGCCCTCAACTTGTCATCTCCTATCTTGCATAGAAACCAAAAGTTGTTGAATGGGATAGATTTATTATCCTCATAGACATTTTTTACCTTGTTCATCAATTAGTGCATTTAGAAAAATGATGATTATCTCCTTATCATCTCTCCCACATTTTGCAGTTGAGAACTTATGAAGATATTCCTTCATCCTTTGATACCTTCAATTTTTTGTAGATCAGTTCTACGTGATATGACCTTTCTTTATCACATCTTCAGAGAATAGTTGTACTAGAATATCTCTTTGATGTCTCCAATACTGCTATATTAGGGGACCTTTCATAAGAATCCATTTCCATGTATTTAGAGGAGACATTTGCATTGATATGTTCAATGAATTCACTTTCTTAGAGGACTATGTCTATCCTCCTTTTCCATGCAAGGAATTTCGATGACCCAACTAGCTTATAGATCTCCTTGCAAAATGAAGTCATTTTACCAAATTTGATTATAGAATGAAAGATACTTACTTAACAAGTGAATATTAAATCTTCAACTTGATCACTTTGATGGTGGTTGAAGAAGATGTATTAGTGCTCCTTTTGGATGATCTTCTTTCAAATGAAAATCCTTTTCTCAATAAAAGAGATTTCTCTTTTTATGATGTCAACGCCTTTATATCTAGCTTTCTTTGTTGATGGTGTTTGATGACAATGTTTTGATGCTTCCCTAAATGACCTTCTTCAAGGATAAGGAGGGGATCCTTGTCACAATGATAGGGATCTTGCCTTATAGATTTGTGGTATTTTTTCTAAGGACTATAGGATCCAACACTCTTACTGGTGTAGAATTCTAGTTGCCTTGATTTGTAGATCTATTCAGCTTGAGTATAAATAGGGCTTTGGCCTTGATTATTTGATGATCCAAAGACTTCTTTTGAAGTAGACTTCCTTCTTTGATCTAGGGTTTGATTCTACAATGTAGATCCTTCAACTTGCTTTGATATCCTTCAATTTTCTTTGATGCCTTTCTCAAGATTCGATCCTTGAGTGTCCCTTGATGAGATGCCCTTCCTTGAATTTGACAGCTTAGCTCTGATACCATGTTAAGGAATCTAGGGCATTAGCATTAGGTGATTTCTCTTCCATTAGTAATTGCTTGTGAATACTTTTTTGCTTCTTTAAGTTAGAATCTCCTTCTTGTTAGATTATTAGTGTTCTTCTTCATCAAATAGTAACCAATTCATGAACATAAAATAAACAAGAGAGAAAGAATGTAGGCTATCATCCAGGGCCAAAACCTCTCACTCTTTGAGAGTCAAACCCACACAAATTCTTCTTATAGAGATTCCAATTGACGAATACCAAGACCAAGACCAAGACCCTTGACCTATCTTACACTCCAAGACCAAGACACAAGTCCTCTTGATAGTCACTCTTCTTCTTGAATCCTCTGCCACTTCGACCTTCTTATCTCCATGGAGATCTTATCACTGTCTTTACACTAAGATCTACTTCATTGTAATATCTCCTTGCCATCATAATGTCGAGACTTTACTTTTGTGTTGGTACCGAACCCTTTCTCTTGAGGTAGCATTGATATATTAAGGTAGCATCGAGACCTTTCCTAAGATTACACCGAATCATTGTGATATGTTGTTGATGTGAAACTCCTTCATAATACTGAACAAAAACCTTCATTATGGCACCAAACTATAGCTTCATCACTTCTATACCTTTTTCTGAAACTGTGCTTCTTAACATGACACTGAATTGTACTTTACTGGGACCAAAACGCATCACTGTAGTCTCCTATCCCATTACAGAAGTATCCAAACTTACCGTTGTGCTTGGTTACCCAAATATTAGAGGGATCTAAATTCCCTTATCTGTGGAGATATCTAAATTCTTCACTGCAACTATCCACCAAATTTTAGAGGGTTATCTGAACTGTTCTCCTATCACTGGCATCCGAGAAACTTAGAGATGTGCAATTTTTTTTTTCTCTAATGCGAATACTCTACATGCCTATTTATAGTTTTTGATCCATAAAATAAGCCGACCTATATTTCGAATAGGTGTGTCTTTCATAAGGTGAGTCGACATGAGCTTACACTCTCTATTTTGAGGGCGAATTCAAGAGAATGACTTAGTGCTTGTCATTGGAGGGCTTATCTACATTTTTATAGACATCCTTCGTACATAACATTGACTCTTTGAATCTAATGATAAATCCTAAGGCTCTCAATGGGAGCCATCTAAATAAAAAATTTCTTTCTCAAGAAACCCATGAAGCAAGTCTTAGAATAATAATTTTAGTCTCTTCTTTTCATCATTTACGAAGATCATAATTACATGTCATTATGAAGACCAAACCTAATTATACTTTGCCAAAGACACTAACAATCATATATTTGTGTATCTAGTTGTAGGTGCAAATATCTCTTCATAATCAATGCCTTCTTGTTGGTATAAACCCCTAACCAAAAACCTTGATTTATATCTATCAATACTTCCATCTATCATGAAACCCATGAAGCAAGTCTTACAATAATAATTTTATTATCTTCTTTTCATCATTTACAAAGATCATAATTACATGTCATTACGAATACCGAACCTAGTTACACTTTGCCAAAGAGACCAACAATCATATAGTTGTGTATCTAGTTGTAGGTGCAAATGTCTCTTCATGATCAATGCCTTCTTGTTGGTATAAACCCCTAGCCACAAACCTTGCTTTATATTTATCAATACTTCCATCTGTTGCATGTTTAATCTCGTAGATCCACTTGGAAGTCACCGCAAATTTGTCTTTCGGCCTAGGAACGATTTCCCAAACTCCATTCTTCATTATTGATTGATATTTTTTATTCATAACATATTTCCATTCTCAACGATTGATAACTTCTTCAAAGGTAGATGATTCAACTTCAATCAACTTTGTGATATAGATTGCATACCTTGAATATCTTTTAGGCTTCTTGCTTTCCGTGAATGAACCCTTGGCTGTTGCATGTCCTTCTACATCTTTAAGAGTAGATCTCAACCAATTAGGTCTCTTTCTATTTTCAGGAATGATGAATTGTTGCACAAGTTCACTGGGACCTTCTTCTTCAAGATTGGAATTCTCTTCCTCCCTATAACATTCTTCAAATATAAGTAGTTCTTCATCATCAGGATTGATCATGAGATATTTAGATTTATTGTATCCAATGCTTTCATCAAATATCACATCTCGGATTTCTTCAATTCATTGTCCTTCCTTTATGTAGATCATATGACTTTGAAGTGTTACTATAGCCAACATATATGCCTTTCATGCGTGTAGGGTCCAACTTCTTTCTTTTATCTTTTGGAATGTGAATGTAGACAAGACAACCAAATATCCGAAGATGGTCTACACTTAGTTTCTTCCCAATGAATGCTTCTACAAGAGTCATGTTGTCAAGTGATCAACGAGGACTTCGATTTTAAATATAGACAGTTGTTTTGGATGCTTCACCCCATAGAAATTGAGGAAACTCTTGATCATGTAACATTTCTCTAACACTTTCTTCAATTGAGTGATTCTTTCATTCTGCTACTCATTTTTCTCTGGATTATATGGAAATATCAACTCCCTCTAAATTCCATCCTCCTTACATAAAGTTATGATCTCCTTTGATGTGTAGTCTCCTCCATTGTCAGATCTCAATATTTTCATCCTTCTTTTTGTAAGATTTTCTACTTCTGCTTTGAATTATTGAAATTTAATGAATACTTCATCCTTGGACTTTAACAAATAAATCCAAGTTTTCCTAGAGTGGTCGCCAATGAAAGTTGCATAGTATGGATGACCTCCAAGAGACTTTGTAGATATAGGACCACAAACATCAAAGTGAATGAGATCCAATATTTCTTTCGATATTGAAGCACCATTTCCAAATGGTTTCTTAACATTTTTACCTAATTCATATCCCTTGCAAACTCCTTCATGACCTCCTTAAGTTTAGGGATTCCATTCACCATTGTGTTTAGAGTTGGTAAGATTTTGTAATGAAGGTGCCCAAACCTTCTACACCAAAGATCACATGGACTAACTTTGTAACAACCTCGATTTTAGAATATACAAATAATTACATCAATTATGCGATTTATAATCAACACACAATTAATCAACTATTTAACATAAAATTTCGGAAATATGACCAAAGACAACTTCCCTGTGGCGATGATATTCCTTACTTGTGATTTCAGAGTTGGATGCTATTGGAATCCTGCTAACCGCAACAAAGTTTTGGGGACGACTCTCCACCCAACCGTAGGCTCAGTTGCACATAATCTTTCTTCAACTGGCCACCCCCGAGCCCTCAATCAATGTACTACTGCTAGGGAATCCTTTGTCTCACAACACTTTTCTCCTAAGAGAATGGATGATGGAATCATCTCTCATCTTTCTCATCGTCTATTAAATAGACCAAACATTGGAAGGGGAACTGCATGCACACATTCCATGTGTCAACATGCAACTTTTATTTCTTTATTTTAAGTTTTACTTAAGTTAAATTTTCTCTTAATTTATTTCTTTCTTATTTTATTCCTTTTTACTTTTTGATAACTTTACTTATTTTTACTATTTTTAAAGTTCTCTTTATTAACTCTTTCTTATTTTATTTTACTTTTTGTTAACTTTACTTATTGTTACTATTTTATAGTTTATTTTTATATATACTTAATTAGAACTCTAGTATTATTATTACTATTTATTTATTTGTTATTATTATATTTCTTCATTATTTATTATCTATTTACTATTATTATCTTTTCTTTATTGTTTATTATTTATTTGCTATATTATTATATTATATTATATTATTTATATTCTTATTATTTTTATTATTAGGGGACATTAAAAACTTCAATGTGAACCAAAGGCTTGAGTGAGAGGTGTAAGTAACTTGTAAAATCTTCCTTCATAATTCCCAATGATTCTTGCATTGTTGATGCTAGAGACTTTATCCCATACCATAAAATTTCCATCTATTAAAGTGACTTTATCTCCCTTATCTTCTAGTCATGAAATAGAAAGTAAATTCTTTTGCAAACTTGGTATGAATAAAATGTTGTTGAAATGTTCACAATTCCCAATGATTCTTGCATTGTTGATGCTAGAGACTTTATCCCATACCATAAATTTTCCATCTATAAAAGTGACTTTATCTCCCTTATCTTCTAGTCATGAAATAGAAAGTAAATTCTTTTGCAAACCTGGTATGAATAAAATGTTGTTGAAATGTATGTTTCCTCCATTTTCCAGCTACAACGAAATTAATCCAATTCCTCTTGCAAGATAGATCTTTTTATCTCCAAGTTCAATAGAGTATGTATATTTTTCTATTGATAGGGTCTTTAGTTGTTTGTGCTGACCTGTCATATGTTTGGATGCTCCATTGTCAATTATCCATATATTTTCATGAAACATACCTGTAAGTGTTGAGAATGTCCCTTTGTACTTTGTAGTAGAATCCTTGGTCATATGATTCTTGATAGATAATAGGAGATTCCAAAATGCTTTGATGCCTTGCTTGAGATGACTTTCCATGATAGAAAATTGCTTCAATGACTTATTTAAAGATGTAGTGATCTTCATCATGCCCTTTGTCAACCTTAACTTTGATACCATGTTGAGAAATCAATAGGGCTATAATTAGGATGAATTCTCTTATACTTGATAATTGTTTGTGATTTATTTTTATTTTTTTGTTGATTATTAGCTTCTTCACCTATGTTTATGTTGTTCTTGATCTATATATAAACAGGAACGCAACAAATTACAAATATAACCATACATATAGAGATGCAACATAAATAATACTTCATTTCATTACTGTAAAATACTGAAATATGTCTACAAACAAAAATGATATGATTACAAACAGAAATGGAAATAAACTAGCTAGGGCGATGGTAGCTTATCTCTGAGAAGAGACGTGGTGGCTACATGCCTCTGAACTGCCTTATAATGAAGCTTGAAGGCCTATTTATTGTTGGAAAAAATGGAAAACCCTAAACATCAAAAAACCTAACCCTAGAAGATGAAACGCTGAACTATGGGCCCCGTTTGGGTAAATTGGTACATCAACTTCCCAGTGTCGTAACTTTGGCATACAATCTGTGTTTGACGCACACAATATCTCGTTAGAAATATCTATCCGAGAACTACAACTTTGGGAAGAGCAACATCGGTCCATAGACCCATGTTGCTCCCAGTATTCCCAAAAAACGTCGTTTAGGGCCTCAAAACGACTCCGGAAGTTTAGGACCCGAAAATAGTAAACTGTGCTACAATTAAGGAAACTGAAAAGCTGAAAGAAACAATGGTGGGGGTCCAAGTGGACTTGGCTGGTGGCCACCAATATCCACTTGGATCATTCCTCCCCCCTTAGGAAGCAATGGTCCCCATTGCGTTGAGTTTCTCCATGAGATGAGGAAACTTCTGCTGAACTTGGTTCCTGGTGAGCCACTTGCCCTGGTGAAGGAGTTGGCCTGCTTTGACAACTCGATACAGTTGGATATTCTGCTGGCAAGTGTGCTTGATCTATGTGTCCATGATTCGATTAGTTGCAGCTTGTTTCATGCAATCTGGATTTAGCTTTGTGGGTGTGAGCTGTTCTGCAATGTCGAATGTGTCTAGTAATGGTGGAAAGTATGGCTAAAGGCGGTCCATATTGAACACTAGGTGCAGGCCAAGGAATGGGGGAATGCTGAGCTCAAATGCATTGTCTTCCACAACCTTGGTAATGGTGTAAGGACCATTCAGAGTGGTCTAAGTTTCTAATAGGCTCCGGTAAGGCATTCCTTTTGCAAATATAACCAAACTTTATCACCCACCTGAAACTTGTGTGGCACCCGATGTTGATCATGTCGTTGCTTGCACTTGGAATTTGATTTCTCCAAAATTTCATGGACCTGCTGGTGAATATGTTGGATGTTCTCAATGAAGTTGTTAGCCTTATCTGTTTCGGTTTGGACATGAGCCGAATCTGCGTGATTAGCTACAAATGGCATGGCCACATCAATGGGACATAGTGGCTAGAATCCCAAGCCCACTTGAAAAGGGCTGTGGCCAATCGAGTTGTGGAGAGTCCGATTGTAGCTGTGCTGAACATAGGGTAGGCTCTCATCCCATGTGCGTGGATTCTTTGAGTTCTACATGTGCAGAATGTGTACGATCATCCAGTTGACAACCTCTGTCTGGCCATTAGTTTGAGGATGGAAGGCTATGGACTTAGTGAGTTTGGTGTCCAGCATCGGTCAGAGACTGGACCAAAATGTACTAAGGAACCTGCTGTCCTGATTTGAGATGATAGACTATGGGATCCCAAAGTGTACCCACACTCATTCAAAGAAGAGTTTAGTAGTGGCTTCTGTTGTGATATTCTTCTTGCAGGCCGCCATAATGGCCATCTTCGAGAACCTATCGATGACCACAAAAACACAGTCGTTTCCATGCTTAGTAGAAGGAAGGCTCAACATGTAATCCATGGAGATGGATTCCCAAGGTCAACTAGGGGTAGGTAGCAGGGTATAGAGGCCTTGCTTCTTGATGGTCGGTTTGACAATGGAGTAGGGGTGCAAGATTTGATGTACTTCCCGACATTCTGTCGAAGATTCGGCCAATAGAAATACTTCTCTAGTACTGCCACCATTTCTCGACCCCGAAATACCCAACAACCCGACTATAGTGTGCTTCCCAAATCATCTTGGCACGCTTTCTTGAAGGAACACAAAGATGACCCAGGTGGCATAACAAGGCATCCTAGAGGTGAAAATCTAGAACATGCTGACCCTCCAAGAGTGTCTGGTATGTGTGGCTGAATTTTGGGTTGCTTTTGTAGAGAAGTGGCCAATCAGAATTCTCATGCCCACAAGAGTTGAGCACGGTGGTTAATGCCATGATCGGTGGTCGATTGAGGCAATCTGCAACATTATTGGTGCTGCCCTTCTTATACTTGATATTCAAATGGAATTGTTGCAGGCATGTGGATCACTTCTGATGGCGATCATTCTGCAATTTCCCTTGGGTCTGTATGAACTGCAGGGGTCGGTGGTCTATGCGGATGACCGTTTCCTTCCCCAAAATGTAATGATTCCATTGTCGGCAGACTTGTACAATGGAATACATCTCTTTGTCACAAGTGGGATACTTTCGGACTATGTCTGAAAGTGTCTCACTGTGATATGCCACTGGATGCCCGTGTTGAGTAAGGACTACCATAGTTTTACTTGGGAGCGGCAGCGACATTTTCAAAAGCTCCCGGTTTGGGAGCGAATCCTGGAGTGGTTTTTATATAATAGATATATATTTTTTATATTTAGATGCATATATGTCAACAAAAACATGTAGAATGATGAATTAGATATAAAAAAAATAAAAAAACATAGATTGATCATTGGACCATCAACCATATAACATCAATCATCTAGAAGTTATAATCTTCATCAACCACGTCCACAAGTTAGTAACATACAACATATTGAGTCTCGTGAATCATGATTCATCAATATTCAAGTTTCAACTTCAAGCTTTCAAAATTGAAAATTCAATATATAGCATTTATCGTCATTGATCACCAAAGTTGTACTTGTAAGCTAAGTTTAAAGTTTAAAGTTTAACCATTACAAGAAATAATATCTAACATGAAATGAAATGTTATAAAATGAATTATGAAATGAAATGAAACAAATTTCACGAAGCATCATATTCATAATTCAGAATCATTACCAATGAGTTATAATTGCCAACTTCAAACTTCAAACTTAAATTGTCACAATCATATATTGTTTACAAAAAATATCATTATGATATGAAAGAGTCAAGACTCAACAGTTATGAAAACTAATAGAAACTAGAAAAGACAAGTAAACTGTAAATCTATTATCTACTACTACATGTGGCCCATGCCACGAGAAGTGTCTAATGTATGAGCAGGTCATGGTGGTCTTCTAGGAGTCTCCCGCACAGAGCGACGACCAAAACCAGAAGGCACATGCCCTCCACGTGAGGGTGTAGATGGAGGCGGCGACAACAAAGGAACAAGACTCAGAACTCGAGCACTGCTACTGGATGGTGGAGGTGGCATGATTGTTACTTCACCTTCCTCTCTCATAAGTTCTGCTTCCAGTTCTTCAAGACGTATAGTGTTATCCTCCAAATTATCATCCTTTGGGTGGTTGTCCCAAATTTTATATGTTGGATCCTCATAAGCCCGATCACAGTAATGAATCAACAACCTCAAGTTGTAGTGCACATAAACCAAGCTTTCTGCCCGGTTTTCATTGAGTTTGTTTCTTTTCACATTATGTATGAAGCTGTAGGTGCTCCAACACCTCTATGTAGAAGAAGTATTTACAACCTGTGAGAGAACTTTTTTTTGCCAATTTTGGAAAAAGTCCATGGCCGCCATATGATTCCCACCATGTGAGAGCATCAAATTTGTCTCTATCTTCCATTGCATGAGAGGTACCAAAAAAACCAGTGCAACTGAAGTATCTGCCTAATTCAAGATGCACACTAGCACATTCCTCCCTGTCAGGTATCAAATTTTCTAATGCTTGAAAATATCCTATAGATACCTCTTCATCTATATGGGGTTTGACCTTAACCCCATCCCCTGGTGCAGGTTGGCCTAACCAAGATGTAGAGTAGTATTTTGGCGTAAGGATATACACCAAGCAATGTAGTGGAACATTAAGTTTATCCCACCGTATACACACACAATCGTGAATCAGTGTATACAAGTTGGGATCATTGTTATGAAAAATATCTTTTATTTGCCCCAACATGGTATCCATCTGCTCATACACCTCTCCAATCACTGGTTTATCTGTATCTGCAAACTGAATCATGTGATAAATGGGCTTGGTGAAATCCAATACTTGCCTCACACATGCCCAAAACATACCATCAAAAGCGACCTCCTCCACCTGTTCAAAACCTTGCCTGTCAGTTGCTTTTGTAGACCTTTCCTTTAATACCTACCAGTGTGGACTTGATACCATGCTAGCCAATGACTCTCCCTTACCTTCAAAAGGCGCTTTAAGGTGAGGTAATAGCTACCAAATCTAGTCCTCGCAATCTTCAACAACTCCAATCTTGAGTGACTGTGGAAAAGGCCATGGGTATTGCTATAATTTGTAATAAATTTTATCATTTGTTTCCCTTTCTTGTACAAATCACCAATCCATTTGTATTGTTCGTTTTTGTTCTTAACAATATCATGCATCAAAAGGTTCATTGTGTGAATCAAACACCCAAACCAAAATATGTTGGGGTATTTATCCTCAATAATTGCTCCCGCTGCCTTACAAAATGAGGAGCATTATCAGTGATGACTTGGATGACATTGTATGGCCCAATACGGTCAATTGCTTCAAGTAATGGTTCTGCAATGTTGATGGCGGTCTTCAACTTGTCTGAGTAATCATATGCTGAAAGAAAGATGGCACCACTAACAGACACAGCAAGAACATTTATCAATGGCTTGCCTTTTACATTTATCCATCCATCAGATACAATGAACACACCATGGTCAGTCCAAGAACTTGTCATTCTATTCAAAGAATGTGATATTTTTGTTTTTTCATGATCAAGTCCAACGGTCCTTGCCTTGTCATACCCAGGGCTCTTGTATCCTTTAAGGGCATCATTTATGGCAAAAACCATTTCGTGCCAATAAGGTGAGCAAAGAACATTGAATGGTATCCCACATGCATAGAGAAACCTGTAAACTTTTAATCCACATCATTCCTACACCCTTCATCAAGGAAATCTGATATGGTTCTATGCCTTAAACCTAGTGACCCTGTGCCTCCATATCCACTACCTTGGGAGGATCCTGAAGGAGTTCTTTGTGCATGTGATTGTGAGCTTGGTTCAAAGAAACCCTTTGATTTTTTAGATTTATATAGGGCTTCCTCCTCTTCCCTTATGTATTTGGCTCTACCTGCTGCTGACACACATGTACAAGTTTTGATTCCTATTTGTATATCTCCTTTCCATGGCATTTTCTCGCAGAGGTGTTTTTTGGCACGGGTGTATGAACCCATGTAATTATTGTTGCAATGACGGCAATGAAATTTAGTGGTTCCACCCCCTTTCCCTACTTCAAGCCTGTTAACATATTTCCACAATGGGGTTTGGTCTTGTTTAGTTTTTGGAGTTGACTCATGTTCACTCTCCTCCAGCTCCTGCTCACGGGGGTTTTCATCAAATCCACTATGTCCCCCTTCTTCATCCCCTTCTTCATTTTCAATTTCAACCCTCCTTTTTCTACTCTCCAACACCATAATAACCAAAAAAGGAACCAAGAAGAAGAAAATGCCAAGAACTATAACCATGATGTTTGAAATTTGAAGTTTTGAATCTGCAAAATTTAAAAACATGGAATAGGAATGGGAATGGGAAATAGAGAAGATTTTATTTATTTATTTAGGAATAATTTAATAAACATTAAAAAAAATTGCTAGACACTCTATTCAATATTGTAGAGCCTACCTCTTTGGCATCCAATCTCCCCTTGCTCCTTGCTTTCTCTTGCTCTCTCACTCTCTTGCTCCTTGTTCCTTGCTCTCTCTTGCTCCCTCCTCAATCTCAATCTCACTCACTCTCACAATGTTGAAATGAAACCCTCCCTCCCTCGCTCCCTCCCTCCCTCCTTTTATTTCCAAAAAAACCAATTTTCTTCTGCCCAATTTTTTATTTTTCCGCGCGGTCCGCTCCCGATGGTCATTTTCGTCACTCCGGGAGCGATTTTTATAACCCGGGAGCAGTCCAGAGCGATTTTTATAACCCGAGAGTGGTCCGGAGCGATTTCTATAACCCAAGAGTGGTCGAGAGCGATCGCTCCCAACCGCTCCTGGGCTATAAAAATCGCTCCCAGAGCAATGGGAGCGACACTCCCTGCTTCGCTCTTAAAATAAGAAGGGAGCGCAAATTTTTTTACGGGAGCGTGCTCCAGACCGGCTCCAGAGTCACTCCCGCTCGGAGCACGGATTGGGAGCGGGATCGAGGGGGGGGCACTCCCCACAACACTCGCCCAGTGTCACTCTGGCTTGGCCTGCGTCAGCCTCTGGAGGCACTGCGTCAGCCCTCTGTCCCTCTGCGTCACCCACGCTAGCCCTCTGAGGCACTGCGCAACTCCTGGTTGCCTTTGCGTGAGCTCTAGCTGGCTCTGTGTGAACCCTTGAATGCTTCTGCATACCTCTCTCCGGCTATAACGCTGATCCTCCCGGTGCTATCTTGCCTCTCTGCTTCTATATTCACTGCCCCTCAGCTACAACTCTGATCACTCTCTCGACTTTCTGAGCAAACTCAGCCCTGGAAAGTCGAAATCTTGATCTCTTGGTGTGTCCTCCAAGTGACCCTCAAGCCTCCTCTTATACTTTTCTCGTTGACAAATCAACGGCCGAGATTAAGTCCCTGATCAATGGCTAAGATTATATCTGGCTTGATCCATGACTTTTGGACCATTCTAACACAGTTTTATATTAATTAACATTAATATTTTAATTTCCATGACTTTTGGACCATTCTAACACAGTTTTATATTAATTAACATTAATATTTTAATTTCCCTAAGTTTAGACTTAGGGACTCCATTAAACATATTAATTATTTTAATATCTCCCAAACTATTTAGAATCTTCCCAAACCCTTTCCAGGTATTGGAGATCTCATGTGCCTTAGCCTCTCCACCAATTTTCGTGGCTAGAGCACATCTGATGCTACCCCAAATCAACACTCCCTCTTAGCGAGGATTGTGCTCTAGTAATACTCCTCACTGAGCATCACTCTGATCATCTGGCATCGGTCCCTGTACTGATGTTAGGCCTGCTACCCAACATCCTCTGCGTTGTTGCATCTTGCACTGCTACCCATGGCCCTGCTACACATGGCCCTGCCACTACCACTGTTGCATCCTTACTGCAACTCCCTCTGCATCCGTGTTGTTGCCCATAGCACTACCACTGCTAACTATTGCACTGCAACTCAGTTATTGAGAAGTAACTGATTTCCCCACTCTGACATCTCCGTCAGGCTAGAAACACTCCTGATGTTGAAGCTCCCTCTGTCATTGACAAGTGCTCCCTCTTTGACCTCTGTGTTGTTGCAACAATTCCATGCATCTCACACCGTTGCACACCTCTCTGTGTTATCCTCCACTAGTGCAACACTCTCGTGCCTATCGCACTGTTGCAGCCTGCTAGCCTCGCGCTGTCCTGGGAATCCTGCACTTTAGCTCCCTCTGTCACTCCATCCGCATCCGTCTCTACTGACATTGCCAGTACTACTACTCCTCTTCGACGCTCCCATAGCAAGGTCTAATCCAAGAGGTTGAGTACCTCGAGGATCCTGCCCCTCATCGCCTATAGTCCGCATGACTACGGCTCGATGTCTCCCCACTTCGGCTCAAGTGGTGTGTGTGCTCTCATGGCACAGTCATCGTCTGTCTCCACTTCCTTCTCTACCCTTGCTGATGTTGCCTTGGTCTTGAAGGCCTCTCCCTTACTCTTCTTCCTTGGACACTGGCATAATGACCCAACTCCCCACAATGGAAGCATTGACCTTGGAGAGGTCCTTCTTCCATTTCTCCTGCTTTCCCTCAGATGTTAGGGCATCATCCTCCTCCTCCTCCTCCTTGATTCTGATCCCCTTGTCGTTGCTTCCCACCTTGCTCAGCCTTCTAATCTCTTCTTGGCGAAGAGCAGCCCACATTTCCTCCCAATTTGGAAGGGTCGCCCTGCCCAGTATGCTCTGGAGAAACACCTCCCAGTCTTCTAACACTGTGTTTAGGGTTGTTATCACCATCAATTTTGGATCCGTCATTGCAACTTGCTCCTATGGAAGTCAGCTAATCCCGAATCTCCTTCAATCGACCGAGGAAGGGGTCGATCTGTTCTCCCTTCTACATCGGGTATGATCGCAGTTGAATTTCTAGTAACATCCTTCTCTGCATAGAAGTATGTTGGTACAATTTCTTTAGGGCCTCCCACATCTCATTTGTCGTTTCCTTTTCGTCAATATGTGGTACTATATGGTCCTTGACCCCGTCAAGGATGATGCTCTTGGCCCTCGCCATTGCCTTCTTGTATTTGTCGTTATCAACTAGGTCAACTGGGATAGCTATTCCTGTCTAGAACGGATAGGATTCTGGCCTTCTAGACTACGAAGTTTGAGGCTCTGTCCAGTCTGTCTTGGTCTCTTACCTCACTCACTGCCATTTCACTACTCCTCTACTTCCCTCCTGGAAGTTCTCGGTATGACTCCTCTGAGCTTCGATTTCCCTCCTGGAAACTTTTCTGCCAATGTCGAGATGCCCCTCTCCAATCATCTGTGCAACTACAACACTGGTCTGGATTCCTTGGCTAGAAATCCACCTCGGCAGCAACTCCCTCTACCTTGGCCTTGCCCTGTTAGGTATTGTTCTAACTACAGTTCCCCACCAGCTCCACTCTGCAACTTACCCACAGCCTCCTAAACCCCAACAAACTGAAGGTTAAAACTTCTAGGCTCTACACAATCCCGGCACCGGCAAATCAGCCTCCTCAGCCAACTATGTCAACCCTCTTGGTCTCTGTGTGGCTCTGTGTGAGCTTCCTCTGCGCAGCCTCTTCTTGGCTCGAACTTGATGATGCAGGCACTGCGTCACCCCTTCCTTGTTGCTTCTCTGCTAGGAACAGCTTCTATCACTCGGGATAGCGGTTTTCTACTGCTATTGCTCTGCTCGGCTGATGTCCTTAGTTCTCCTGTGCTCTGCAACCACGCTTTGATACCATGTTGGAATTTCTAAGTCTGACACGTTAGAAACCCTTCATGCACTTTTCTTATTTATTCCTACCTACTTGTTCTGTTAATTAGCAAGTTATTTACCTGTAAATACTGGAAATAAATACAAGTACATGCTCAACACATTGCAGATCATCAATTGAAGGAAATAGAAACAAGCACACAAGTGACAACGTTGTTTTTGGACTAATGTCCCCAGAGAAACCCAATGCGGGAAAACCAGTGCAACTATCTGAGGGTTTGATTTATTAAGCAGTTTCAGAATACAATCTGGGTGCCAAATCCGGCTCACCCAACAAAGAAAACTCTCGGTTGTAGTACCTCTCTACTCAGAAGCAGATATTTCGGTTGAAACCCCAGATAAACACTTCGACAACTCCACAGCTCCAATCTGCCCCACAAAACCCCAGCGTTAGCCTCTCTCTGGCTCAACATTAGCCCAGCGTCACTCTAGCTTGGCCTGCGTCAACCTCTGGAGGCACTGCGTCAGCCCTCTGGCCCTCTACGTCACCCACGCTAGCCCTCCAAGGTACTACGCAGCTCCTGGCTGCCACTGCGTAAGCCCTGGCTGGCTCTGCATGAACCCTTGGCTGCTTCTGCGTCCCTCTCTAGCTACTGCGTTGATCTTCCTGGTGCTATCTCTGCCTCTCTACTTCTGTATTCACCGCCCCTCAGCTGCAACTTTGATCACTCTCTCAACTTTCTCAGCAAACCCAGCCCCAGAAAGTCGAAATATTGATCTCTTGTTGTATCCTCCAAGTGACCCTCAAGCCTCCTCTTATACTTTTCTCGTTGACAAATCAACGGTCAAAATTAAGTCCCTAATCAACAACTAAGATTATATCTAGCTTGATCCATGACTTTTGGACCATTCTAACACAGTTTTATATTAATTCACATTAACATTTTAATTTCACTTAGGGACTCCATTAAAAATATTAATTATTTTAATATCTCCCAAATTGTTTAGAATCTGCCCAAACCCTTTCTGGGTATTGGAGATCTCATGTGCCTTAGCCTCTCCAATTTTTGTGGCTAGAGCACATTCAATGCTACCCCAAATCAACAATCTATGAGCCCATGTGATGTCATCTCACCCAAACTGTCGAATTGACTCCTCTAGTCACCGCGCAACACTGGTCTGCTACTTGGCAAGTGAAAAATTCAAACTTTTGGCAAGAAAATTCCCCTTATATGTGTCTTTGCTCTTTTCCGACGGATTTTTGCCCCAGCAGAAACTGCACCCTTCAAGCACTGCTTTGAGGCTCTGTGTCACTCCCTCTGCCTTTTCAAGCTCACGAACCGAAAAATGTACCTCTCTGTCGACTCTCTCAGAGAGACATTTCTTTGGAATCTCTGCTTTCCTGGCAAGGGTTGCGCAATCCCTTCAATGGGATTCGAATTGCTGCCAAATGCAGCGATTGGCCTCTTTGCTCAGCGTTGGATCTGTTCTTCCTGTTTCAAAATCAATGCTTTGATACCATGTGAAAATTCCTATACTCAAGGAACCCCTACTGCAACAAAACTGAATTTACTTCTCCTACTTGATTTTAATTTACATTATCAAGTTATTTTTTGAAAAATACCTAAGTTAATTACTTCTGCCTCCTACACCAATTTAATTTGATTACATGAAACAAGAAACTGAGCAAAGAACAAGATACATAGGAAAATTAATATACATTATCAAGTTATTTTCTAAAAAATACCTAAGTAAATTACTTCTGCAGCCTACACCAATTTAATTTGATTACATGAAACAAGAAACTAAGCAAAGAACAAGATACATAGGATACCGTTATTTTTGGACAAAATAGTCCCTGGGAAAACCCAATGCAGGAAAACCGGTGCAGTAGCTCTGAGGGTTTTATATTATTAAGCAGTAGTTCTGAATACAATGTTGGATGCCCTCCCGACAATCCAGTTAAAGAGAAAAATATAATGGCAGAAAACTAAGTGAGATTACCTCACTTCACTTGGCAGTTTCCAGCTGATCTGGCAGCAAAACTGGAAAATCCCTGGCTATCTCTGTGTTGGCCCTTCGTAGGCCCTGTGTTAGCCCTGCGTTGTCTCGTCTGCCTCTTGGAGCTTTTGCGTCAACCTCTCTCGGCTGTTCTGGCAACTCCCCGACAATTCTGGATTTCTCCATGAAGGCAACTTCCCATCTGCACTAGCCCTTCTGGCTCTGCGTCAAGCCTACGTGGGCCCAGACTGGCCCAGCACCAGTCCCTCTAAGTGTTGTGCTTCCTCCACTAGTGGCTCTTCACCTCTCTGCCTAGTATTCCCAAACTATCCCTGCCTCTCAGCTGCAGAATGATCACCTAGTTCAAATTTCTCAGCTTCCAAGCCCCAGAAATTTCAAACTCTAGATCAATTCGTTCTCTCGGTGTGTTTTTGAATGAACCCCAAGCCTCCTTCTTATACTTTTCTCGTTGAGACTTCAACAACCGAGACTAAGTCTCTAAACAATGGCTAAGATTAAAAATTTGACTTGATCTGCTTTCTAGAACATTCTCACCCATATTTTGATTAATACCCATTAATACTTTAATTTTCCTAAGTTTAGACTTAGGAACCCCATTAAAAATATTAAATTATTTTAATAAAATACAATTCGGGTGGAATTTCACCAAACAGTTTCTGAGTTCTTTAGAACTCATGTAGCTTAGCCTCTCCGCCAATTTTCATGGCTAAAGCACATCCAATGCTACCAAAAACTAACAGACAACTTCAAAAGTGGATGGTTGTGCTTCTATTAGCTTTGTCATGTATGTAGCATACCCAGAATATCTTTTCGGTTTCTTTCTTTCTCTAAATGAACCTTTTGCTGCCCCATGACCTTTCGCATCAATTAATGTCAACTTCAACCAATTTCATCTCTTTCTAGATTCGGGGAGGACCACAGGTTGAATGGGTTCACTGGGACCATCAGCCTCATAATGAGATTCTTCTTCTTCCTTGTAAACTTCTTCTTCAAATACTGGAAGTTCTTCGTCATCAGAGTCCATGGGAAGTTCCTTAGATTTCTTGAATGTGACACTTTTTTCAAATATGACATCTCGACTTACTTCTATATGTTGTCCTTCCTTTATGTAGATTCTATAAGCCTTAGAGGAGTTGTTGTAGCCAACAAATATTCCTCTCATGCCTAAAGGATCTAGCTTCTTTCTTTTATCCTTTAGTATATGAATATATACGGGACACCCAAAGATTCAGAGATGATCTACAATAGGCTTATTCCCAGTGAATACTTCTTCGGGAGTTTTGTTGTCCAGTGACTTGTGGGGACTTAGATTTTGAATATATACTACAGTCTTCATAGCTTCTCCCCACAAAAATTTTGGTAGATCTTGATCACGTAACATCGCCTTTACACTTTCTAAATGGATCAGTTCTTTCGTTCTATAACTCCATCTTGTTCAGGATTATATGGGACTATTAGCTCCCTCTTAATCCCTGATTCCTTACAGAATGTTATAATCTCCTTGGATGTATACTCTCCTCCATTATCAAATCTTAGTATCTTGATTCTCCTTTCTGTAAGGTTCTCCACTTCAGCTTTGAATTCTTGAAATTTTGTAAATACTTCGTCCTTGGTTTTCATCAAGTAAATCTAGGTTTTTCTTGAATGATCATCTATAAATGTGACATAATATAGATGGCCTCCAAGAGATTTAGGAGTCATAGGGCCACATACATTGAAGTGAATGAGATCTAAGATTTCTTTTGACCATGAAGCACTGCTTCCAAATGGTCTCTTGGTATTCTTACCCAATGCACATCCCTTACATACTCCTTCATGGTCTTCTTTTAGTTCAGGTATTTCATCTCCTATGGAACTTAGAGTTGGGAGGATCTTGAAATGAAGATGACCAAATCTTCTATGTCATAGTTCACATGGGCTAACTTCAATGTGAACCAATGCTTGAGGTAGAGGAGATATCATCCTGTAAAGTCTTCCTTCTCGAATACCAATTACTCTAGCATTTTCTATGCTTGACTTTTTACTCCAACTACTCTATCGCCCTTATCCTTTAGACTTGAAATGGAAAGTAAGTTTTTATGCAAACTTGGAACAAATAGGATGTTTTTGAGATGAATGTTGCTTCCATTCTCCAGCGCTATAGAGGTTGATCCAATGCCTCTTATGGGATAGCTTTTGTTATGTCCAAGTCCCACTGAATAAGAGGATTTTCATTTTGATAAGGTCTTCAATTGCTTGTGATGACCTGCCATGTGTCTGAATGTGCCACTATCAATTGCCCATATGCTTTCATCTTGGAATGTGCCGATGAGTACCGAGAAAAAACCTTCATCTTATTCTTCAATTACTTCCTTCCTTGCAGAGAATAAGAGACTACATGCTTCCTTGATGTTTTTCTTGAGATAGCTTGCTACCTTTGAACACTTTTTTATGAGCTTCTTCAATGTATTGGAAATCTTCATGATTCCCTTAGCCAACCTTAGCTCTGAAACCATGTTGAGAATTGAATAGGGAAGTGATTATGATTAATTCTCTTTACTTGATAACTGCTTGTGCTTCACTTTTACTTATTAACTTTGTTCCTTATTATTATATGTGTGAAGCATCAAACAACTACCAAAACAAAAAGCACAATGACACAGTATATACTACATAGACTGGCTGCAAGCCAGGGAAAAACCTCTCCTCTTGAGAGGAAAACCCTTAAATATCTTCTCTTTCTTATAGGTTCTTCAATTGACGAATTCCAAGACCTTAAGACTGAGACCAATACCCTCCAAGACCAAAACCAACCTCTTTGAGTGAAGTGCCAACTTTGAGCTAGTCAAACCCAGTCAAATCTCTTCAAATTGCACCTTTTCGACCTTTTGCTACACTATTTTCGGCCTCCTATTGCAGATCTGAAATTTCGTCCCCCAAAAAACTGTTGCTGCCACACATGTGAACTTTGATCTTCTCTCAAAGGACTTCTCTGACCTTCGTTTGCCTTTCCCTGAATTCTGGAGCTTGAGAGAGACCCTTGGCAGCCTTTGCTTGACCTCCTTGCCTCCTTTCTACCAAGATCGAACTTGTAGAAGGATGCCCTATGTCAGTACATAAACCCTAGTCTTCTCTAGCACATGTGAGAGAGAAAGATAGCCCAAACACAAAACTTCTTCATCCTCCTTCTCCTTCGTTACCTCTTCCTTCACTAGAATGAGAGATGAGTAAGTGTCTTCAAGGAGGTTGAATCCTCTTCTATATATAGGCTTCTTTGTTGAGAAATCTAGGGCATGAATAGTTAAAAGATTTCTCGGCTTGATAATTTCTTGTGATATGCTTTTACTTCTTAGCTTATAGTCTTTTCTTTGTTATGTTATTATTGTGTTCTTTTCATCAAGAAAGTTACCAATATGCACAATAAAAGACAAGTGACACAGTATGTAGGCTTGACAACTAGGGCCAAAACCTCTCACCTCTTAGAGGAAAACCCGATCAAAATTCTTCTTCTAGATCTTCAATTGATGAGTACCAAGACCATGACAAAGACCCTTGACTCTAGTATCCTCTCAAGAACCTTGTCACTACCCTTGATGCTCTGCGTCTTCCCTTTCTCGACTTTCTTCTTGATCTCAAATTGCTCTCTTGGCTCCTTCTAGAGAAACTCAGTCTCTATTCTTCACACTGCTTCTTCTCGACTTCTCCTAGAGAATCTTGGTCTCTATGATCTTACTTGCTTCCTTTAGATAATCTTGGTCTCTAGTCTTGATCTCTATCTTGGTTACCCATAACAAGTATCCAAAAGAACCCTTTCTTCACTGACCCTAAAAGAAACCTTCCTTTGTAATCCCCAAAAGTAACTCTCCTTCATTGACCCCAGAAGAAACCTTCTTCGCTATGCCCAGAAGAATCCTCCTTCGTTATGCCCAGAAGAATCCTATCTTCGCACTTCTCTTTGTACCCTCTTTTTCGCACTACTTCTCCACCTCTTCTTCACACTTATGCTTGACCTCTTTTTCGTACTTCTGCTTGTCCTCTTCTTTGCAGTTTTGTTTGTATAGTTTTTTTCTCCTAAGTGAGGCCGAGTGTGGCTATATATACACTTTTCCTCATGTCCTTTACGCCGACATGATCACAAGTGGTTAGGTTGACTTCTTCTAGCAAGCTCTTCCACCGTTGTAGGCCGAATTGAAGAGGATAAGTGACAAGGTCTTGGAGGATACTTTACATAGACAAGTTTGACCTTTTACAAAGTGTAACATGACTTCATTACATGACAATGACTCTAACATTTTATGACTAGATGACAAATAATTCCTAAAGACTCTCAATGGGAATCTTGACTCAAAAATAAAATCTCTTGCTCATGAAACCCATGAAGCGAGTAATACAATAATTTTATTTTTCTCTTTTACATCTCATTACATAAATCATAATTCAATAATAATTACATGTCATTATGAAGACCGAACCTAGTTACACTTTTCAACATTCTCCAAGGGTAGACGTGGCTCTTCCTTTAGGCCGACTTGCCCGTTGCCAAGCCGACTTGGTCTCGGAGGGTATTCCAACACTTTTAAAGACAAAAATATTTTTCTTTACAAGTTACAATGTGCCCAATAGGGTCTTCAACTTATGACAATGACTCTTTTGACTTCTTGACCTAGGACAAACCCTAGAAGTACTCAATGGGTGCTTGACCTATAAAATAAAAGACCTTGAGCATGAAACCCTTGCTCCAAAAACAATAATAATAATTTTGTTTTATTTCATAATATACAAGAATAAAAAATACATTACATATGAAGAGCGAACCTAGTTACACATTTTTCAACACTATTTTCGTTAATGAAGATAAGGATTAGGATTATAAGATATGTAATTGTATTTGTCGTTAGCTCTTGTTATATTTCATTTCCATCATATAAGCCATGTATAAAGGTTGATTTTGGATGTAAAGCCTCATGTATAAAGACTGATTTTTGAATCTTCGATGTATAGCCTCATTTGTAAAGGATAATTTTGGATTTTGAATCATGTGATCATCTATGTGGGTTAACATAGACTGGGTTTTCCTTCTAAAATGTCATTTATGTGTCTCATTCTTTTTTTCTTGCAAGATACATTATTAAATTTAAAAAAAATTACTTACACACACACATATATAACACGCTTCTCCCGATGTTTCCATTTTTCGTGGGTCGCGTTTCCAGCCGTACCCTTTTCAGAAACTTCTAGATGTTTCGGCGTTTCGTGCAACTTAGACATGTTGGTATAAAGTACAAGCCATCTATATTCTCTATTTTCGTCTACCTCTTTCTCCAATGTCTATCTCATCCCCATTGGGAAAAAGTTCAAGATCTTTCTTCAATGGACAAGCCTGAAGTACACTATTGTACCTGTTTTTATACATCTTCCCAAAGAGAATAGTGCTTTTAATTTTCCCACCTTGTATCCAAAGAGACTGAGGGACATATGATTTGGTACCACTTTAGCAGAACTTGATATTTTTGGTATTTCATCCAATATGGAGGATAAATGGCTTTGTTTGCCTGAACCAACAATTCCACATACTGCAACCCTCACAACTCCCTTTATTTGGTCATCTAAACCTCTTATAGCCAGACTAGAGGAATTGGGATTCTAAGAAAATGTCCCTCCTTGAATTTAAATTGCTATGTCTGTCAACTCCTTTGATACCTTTTCTGCTCCATCATTTTGCAACTCTTCCATGATTCTCTTCTAAAACTTTTGTTGCAATTTTGCAAACCGGGAAATTTGGCAACATAAATACCAATGTTGCTAAGCCTAAGTTGTGATATATAATAATAAGGAACAGAAGAATTTGGAGAGGTAAAATACAAATACCGTGCATATAACAACAGAAATCTCCAACATTCTGAACATCTACACTCATGTAGTTGATAATCTTTTCGCTTGTACACTTCTGTCTTAACTGACTGGAAAGAAACAATCCATTCCTATATATAATAGTTTTAAACACTTCTTTAGCTAGTAAAGTTAATTGATGTGGTTTGAAAGACACTTGTTGCTGTGACAAAGACTCCAATACTTGCACAACAAAAAGGCACAAACTAGCGCTTATATTATCAACATCTTTTTTAGGGTCTGATTTACAGTTCTGCCCAGCCAAAAAGGGGTACACATCTACACTAGTGGGAAAAGTTTAAGACCTCTCGAGGGTACACAAGCTCACCAATGGAGTGCATGGTAATTGGTAACCTTGCAACAAGGTGGCCTGACTTCATGCATAGAAAGAATTTGTTTTAGATTGGGTATTTAATCAATTTCTCCTTGGCACTGGCAGAACAGATTGTGGAGGTCAGCACCACTGTAGGTAAAGGTTTAATATCATTCATGTCACTTATAACAATCTTCTCAACAAATAATGGATTTTGGCAATAAAGGGCTCCTTGTGGATTCACAGGTCTCCCATGAATTCGTTGGAATATTCTCCTGTGAGCAATGTCTGTGTCGTTCAATATCTGAACAAGATGGAACATCACTGAAACACATCAATTATCCAACCAGAATTTTAATTTTGGTTGTTTGGTATCCTAAATTCCTTGCCCTGGAGTTCATGGATATTCTTATAGCAAAAGCCTATATGAGAAAGGCTTAACAGCATCAAGGTATTTATTTTTCTATCATACCTTTTGTTGATGGATATTCTTACAGCAAAAATCTACATGAGAAAGGCCTAGCAGCATTCTAAGGTAACCATTTTCTTCTGAATTTCCTTGTCCTCTGGGATCTTGGCATCTGCATCACCATGACCCATTGACTATGTAAGCTGGGGTCATCATTCCTGTGATACAGAGTTAACTAACCTAGTCCAGGTAGGATTCATGTAACCAGTTTATAAGGTTCACAATCTAAGGATTTAGGAAATATAATTCTATCCAAAGGAAAAGGTGAACTAGCTATTTGCAAGCTCTTTAACAAAGAAATTTCAGGTGATAGTTTGCTGGAATAGTAAGGATAGAGTTTCCCCAAATACCAGATGACATAAATTAACATAAAGATATGGACATTATTTCTGAAATTAAATAGTGGAAGACTGTTCTCAAGGAGAAGGATTTAATAATTTAAAGGATTAAATTCACAGGCAAGCATCATATGCCTTCATAATCATATAACTAGACTCTAGAGCCTGACAATTTTGGAATTTGGTACCCACCAAAAAGTAGGTGACCCATAGGAGAAAAAGTTTCTACCACATTTCGCATCCAGCGGGCCAGCCAACAACCCCTGAAACCCTCACTAGCTAATGACAACATGCCATAACATTTCCGCCACCATCATTTGTAATAAACCTGATTCACTTTATTTGTTGAATGCCCCCATGCCTTTGAAATTTTCCAACCCCAAAGAGTGGAGTAAATCACACAGACGACATACAGTGATTCATTTTATTTGGTTACTTGTTCCCTAAGATATACTAGAGAAGCCTTGCTTTTTTGGATTGTATCCATCACTAAAATGAGGGGAGTTGTAGCTAAGGTGACAATGGTAACACTCCCATCGTTGTGCTCAATCTAGATTGCTTAGTGAGGCATTGAACTAAGATTCTAGATTTTGTAGTAACAAGCACCATAACTTAGACTCGCATCATCTCAACATTATTAGCAACTACTGGTTCTAGATCGCATCTTTGGAAAAGTTTTCTTAAGTAGGTTGAGTACACTAATCCTAGGATGCATTCCTCCCCTAAAACAATGATAAACTTGGGATTAATTAATGGAAACCCCTCATGACTTTGGAATTTTCCAAGCCCAAAGGGTGGAGTGAATCACATAGGTGACAAGCAGTAATTCACTTGATAGTATCCTTAGGTTTATTTGTGAGTGACATTAGAAATTTTCCTATAGGCAGCATCTGAGAGATAACAAGTCCTTTCCTCAAAGCCTTTGGAATATTACTACTGGAGTACCTTCGCCTTGACTTATATTGAAGCTTGTAAAGAACTAGATAGCTTCACGAGGATTTGTAATGGACAAATCTAACTATCACCCTAGTCTCACATACCCTTTTTCAAAAGGAGCCTTGGTTGACTACATATCATTGTCCTAGGGTTAGGACTTGTACGTGTTTACTTGGAAGAGTAAATATATCATCTTACATGCATTTTTCAGCAATATATTAAAGCTAACAATTATGGTTTAAAGTCTCATTATATGTATTTCAACCACAAAAAAATGTTGTAATCACTCTCTTGTTTACTCTTTGGTTAGCCCTAATTTTACATTTATTTATCATAGATTTTGGGCCTTTTTCTTATGGTTATCAAATATTGTTTGCTTCAATTTCTGGATTAAAACTCTTGTTTATGACAGACAAATATATTTCCTTGATTACATGTATTTGGAAACTTATTTGAGACTCTACTGGTTGACCCAAGGCTCTAGATTGAGCCATAGGAACCCCTAAACTCACACTCTTGGAAATATACTGTAGTCCACCCAAAACCCTGATTTCTATATCCCTTTTCCTGTGTGAAGTCTGATTGTAGAACCCTTAGAAGTAATTTAACCTAAGTTAAATTGAGTTATTCACTAAGATCTACTAGGGGAGTCTCCCTTGTGTTGCATTGCATTCATCACTAAAACGAAGGGAGTTGTTGTTGAGCTGATAGTGGAAGCACTCCCATTGTTGCAGTCAATCTAGATTGCTTAGTGAGGGTTTGCACCAAGGTGCTAGATTTTGCAGTAACAAGCACCAACACTAAGACTAACATCTTCTCAACATTATAAGAAACTATTAGTTCTGGGCCACACCTTTGGAAAAGTTTTCTTAAGGCGGATGAGTAAACTAATCCTAGGCTGCATTCCTTCTCTTATACAATCAATAAACTTAGGATTAAGAGAGCGTAGATTTTCACCGTTGTTCATGTTGTAGGAGGATTTCTTGAAAGAAAACTATGCATAGGAATTTTAATCCATCCGACATTTCGGGTGGACACTCCACCCATCATTAGGGACTAGAAAGCATAACGATATAAAATGAGTACTGAGGGGTTCTTAAATAGTGAAGGACAAAAATTAGCTGTTGGGGAGTTAATAATAAATTAATCAAGGTAACCACTAAAGGGAATAAATCAATTAGGTTAATAGACCATGTCAAATGTTTGAAAATGAAATTGAGGAGATATATAATAAATAAATCAAATCTCAGGGGCAAAAAGGGGCGGTTAAGGTTAATGATTAAAGGAGCATAAGACTCGAGAATATCAACATAGGGGAGCAAAACAATAACTTATATAATTAATAACCCATATAAGAAAATAAATCTTAACTGTATTATATATATATATAAAAGGGGAATAAGGACAAAGGATATAAGAGCAGAATGAGGGTTAGGGGGTGGCTAAATGAATAAAGAGTTGTGAAAGATGGAAAGGGAATCCAATTTCAAATGAAGCTACAAAGAGTTTTGACTATATATAAAAAGGGGGAAAAATATTATAAGAATAAGAGAACTAGATTGTTAAATTTTTAGAGATTTTGAAGGGACAAATAGAGTAAAGGGGGGTGGTTTAAAGGGAGAAAGAAGGAAAGAAAAAAAAAGATAAAGAGATCGTAAAAGACAAGGAAGAAGAAGATTGAGAGAAGGTGGGGGAGGAAAAAACTCAATGAGTGAGATGATGGATGACTAGCTTCCAAGATTCGCTTATAGTCGTCTTCCCTATCGAAGTTGTTTGGCTGATTCTCGATCTCCAGAGCTTCCTGAATGATTTGAGAGTTATAAAAAGGGACAGAAGCAAAGATTTTAGATTGATCAAAGAAAATAAGATGTTTGGAATTAAAAGAGTGCTTAGCAATGGCAGACTTTGATAGTTGATGATGGGTGGTATCAACTATGTTCTTTGAGGCTAGGCTTTGAAGGGACAACTTGTCTAGAGATATAAGACTTCCTGTAGAAACAAGGAATTTGGTAAACTCCCAAACCTAGCATGGGTCAAACTTATCTTTGGCTGACCTGAACATCTACTTCAGAGTTTCATGAGGTTTAAATATGGTTTTAATGTTCGTTCTTAACAAGATCTTAGCCATGAGATTGATGGTTCCTTTTATGTACGGGACATGGATCTAGCAAAGGGAGGAAAGGAATCAGATAGGTCAGATTTAGGGTTAGAGGCAGTTCGAAACACGTTATTAAACTGAGAGGTGGTGTAGCCATTGGCTGTGAAAGCTTGGATTGGGTGGGCTTTTTTAAGGGAAAGACTTAGGGAGCAGATATTTTAAGGGCTTGAGAGATAAGAGTTTTTAGAAAATTTGGCTTTTGGGATGGGTGATGGTGACAATGGGCGTGAAGATAATGGTTAGTATGGGTCTTCTTTCTATAAACCTAGTGGATTTGAAATTCATCAGGAAGGCAAGTAATAAGGAAATCTAAGAAAAGAAGGAATTTATCATATTCAATTTCCATGTTGAATTGAATGTGAGGAGAAATGCTATTAAGATGGGAGAGAAAGGCATTAAGTGTCAGTACGCCAAGTTGCTAGATGACAAAAGTGTCATCTACAAATTGGAACCAACACTTGGGCTTTTGATGCCAAGAGTTGAGGGATCTGGTTTCAAAATATTCCATGAAGATGTTACCCACTACTAGAGATAGGGACGAACCTATCACAATACCTTCAGTTTGCTCATAGATTGTACCTTTGAAAGAAAAGAAAGTGAAAAAAATGTAGATTTGAATCAGGTAAGAGTTTCAACAACACCAAGCTTTGAGATTACATTTATGGCTTTAGGAATCGAGATTGCTGTGTACAGGGACACCACATCAGAGCTAAGTAAAATGTCTTGTTCATGAACAAAAATGTCTTTAGTTTTGAGAATGAAATTAGTGGAATCTTTAATGTAAGAGGAGGTGGATCCTAGCCCTGAGGGTTAGCTCAATTGGTGGAGTCCTCGTCGTTAAAGCATCGTTGCTATTGAGTGTTCACTAGTGCAATTCTCTCGACACTCTCTAGGTCAGGCTTCATGGTTGAGCCAGCAAGTGATCCCTTCTAGTGGATTTTCCTTGGTACAAATATTCCATGGATGTAGTGGTCAATGATCTCCTTTGTCAGCGAACCACATTGCAAAAAAGAAAAAAGAAAAAAGAGGAGGTGGATCCCACAAATTGTTGAAGTTGTTGGGATAAATATTATCCAACAGCATGGGTAGGGGCTCCAATGGCACTAACAATAGCTCTAAGGGGGACATCATGCTTCTGTGCTTTTGGCTGTCCATATATTTTTGGGGTTTGATGGGTATGGGGAATAAGGCATTGTTGAATGGAAGCATTTATAGAGGAGGATTTTATAGCTTTAGTGACAAGCTGAGTTATGGAATTAATGGGGTTTTTGGGACAAATCTTTTAGTTAGCTTGATGTGGTATCTCTATTAAAACAAATCTTGGTTCCTAGAGCCATAAATCTAATCCCAAAGCTTGTTGATGTTGAAACTCTTAACCTTATTCAAATTTGCATCTTATTCACTTTATTTTCTTTCTGTAATACCATCCATGAGCAAACCAAAGGTACTATGATGAGTTCATCCCTATCTCCAATAGTGGCTAACATCTTCATGGGATATTTTAAAACCAAAGTCCTCAACTCTTAGCATCAGAAGCCCAAGTGTTGGTTCTAATTAGTAGATGACACTTTTGTCATTTGGCAACTTGGCCTACTGTCACTTAATGCCTTTCTCTCCAATATTATTATCATTTCTCCTCACATTCAATTCACGATGGACATTGAATTTGATAAATCCCTTCCTTTCTTAGATGTCCTTATTACCAGCCTTCTTGGTGGCTCTCTAACCCATCGGGTTTATAGAAAGAAGACACATAGTGACCATTATCTTCACGCCCTTTCTCACCACCATATATCTCAAAAGTCAATTGTTCTAAAAACTCTTATCTCTTGAGCCCTTAAAATATCTACTCCCTTATTCCTTCCCTCAAATAAGCCTACCTAATCCAAGCTTTTAGGGCCAATGGCTATAACACCTCTCAAATCAATATTGTTTTATGCTGCCTCTAACCCTAAATATAGCAACTCAGGTTCCTCTTCTCCCCTTGGTCAGGTCTCTCTCCCATACATAAAATGAACCACTGATCTCATGGCTAAGATCTTATCAAAAAGGAACATTAAAACCATATTTAAACCTCATAAAACTCTTAAGTAGATGTTCTAGTTAGCCAAATATAAGTATGACCCCATGATAGGTTCAGGGGTTTATCAAATTCCCTATTCCTGCAGGAAGTCTTATATCGGCCAGACAGGTCGTCACTTCAAAGCCCGCCTCAAAGAACATATAGTTGATACCACCCATCATCGGTTATCAGAGTTTGTCATCGCTGAGCACTCTCTTAATTCCAAACACCTTAAATGCTTTGATCAATCTAAAATCCTTGCTTTTGTCCCTTTCTATAACTCTCGAATCATTTGGCAAGCTCTAGAGATCAAGAAGCACCTAAACAACTTCAATAGGGAAGACGACTATAAGCTAACCCGATCTTCAAACCTAGTCATCCATCCGCTTGCTCATTGAGTTTTTTCCTACCCCACCCCACTTCTCTCAATCTTCTTCTTTCTTGTCTTTTTTAGCCTCTTTCTCTTTCCTTTTCCTTCCTTCTTTCTCTCATTAACCCACCCCCCCCATTTTCCTTCTTTCATTTGTCCCCTCCAAATCTTTAAAATTTGACAATCTAGTTCACTTATTCTTATAATATTTTCCCCTATTTTTATATATAGTCAAAGCCTCCTTGCAACTTCATTATCCATCTTTCACGACCCTTTGTTCATTTGGCACCCCCCCCCTCACCTTTCATTCCACTTTTATATCCTTTTCATTATCCTTTCTATATATATATATATATATATATAATAATATATATATATAGAGAGAGAGAGAGAGAGGAGAGAGAGAGAGAGAGTTAAGATCTAATAACTTATCTAGCTTTTTAATTATATAATGTAAGTTATGAATTCGCTCCCCTATGTTGATATCCTTGAGCCTTGTCCTCCTTTAATCATTAACCTTAAAGCGCCTTTTGTCCCTTGGATTTTATTTATTTATTATATATTTCATCAATTTCTTTTTCAAACATTTCACCTGGTCCCCTAACCTCGATTTTATCATTAACTCCTCAACAGCTAATTTGTGTCCTTCATGTGAAAATTCCTAGATCTAACAACCTCAGGAATTTTACTGCAACCAGCTGAACTTACTTCTCCTAGATTGTAAATACTAAATAACATTACACACTTATTTCAGATTTCTTCATGAAACATTGAAGTAAATTACTAAAGTAGCCTACACCAATTAAATATGATTCTGAAACATAGAAACTAAGCAAGGAAAATAGAAACACATAGGACACGGTTATTTTTGGACAAAAAATCCCCAGAAAAACCCAATGCGGGAAAATTGGTGCAGCAGCATTGAGGATTTTATTATGATGTAGGAGAAAAATTGAGTACAATTCTAGGATGTTGAACTAGCAATCCAATACAGAGAGAATACTGAACAAAACACTGGTGAAATGATCTCACCCTATCATTGGAGAATCAGTGACTGGTCCTGCTTCTCTGGGGGCTCTACGTCACCCTCTATGTGGCCTCTTCACAGAACTGCGTCACCCTGGGCAGTTTCTACGTCACCCTCTATGTGGCCTCTTCACAGAACTGTGTCACCCTGGGCAGTTTCTACGTCACCCCTCCTGGGTATTACGCTACCTCTCCTCTGGATCCTCTGTTGGCTGAGAAATCGCATTTCTTCCTCCTAGACTCACACCCTGGCTTCCGGCAACTGAATTTCGACTTCCCTCAACAGGAACTCGACTTCCCCTCAAGGACTACGCTGCCTCTGCGTGGGCTAGCATCAGCCTTCCTCTAGACGTCTTTCTGTTCTCCCTCTGCCTCGTACTCTCCGGAAATTCCTTCTTCTGGATTCTCACTACCCCTCTACTGCAAGATCTCCTTAATCGATTTTCCTCCTAAGAACTTCTCACTTCAGAAAATTGATTTTCTCAATCTCTCCATATGTTTTCCAAATGACCCTCAAGCCCCTTCTTATATCTTCATGTTGAACAACCAACTGCCTAGATTAAAACATAATCAAAGGCTCAGATCATTTTGGCTTGATCCGTGTCTTTTTCTAAAAGTTTCACCCATGATTAGATTAATACCCATTAATATTTTAATTTTCCTTAGTTTAGACTTAGGAACCCCATTAAAAATATTATTTTAATAAAATCACTTCTGGTTGGAATTTCCCAAAACGCTTTCTAGGTTCTTTGGAATACATGTGCCGAAGCCTCCCTGCAAAATTTGAGGCTTAGAGCACATCTTATGCTACCCCAAATCAACACTCCCTCTTAGTGAGGAATGTGCTCTAGCAATACACTGCCTCTCTGCATACTGCTCTGACTCTGAAGCATCGTCTCTGCGCTGTTGATGTCTGACCTGTTGTCCACCAACTACTGCACGGCTGCTGCAACTATACTACTGCCTTTGACACTGCCATTGCCAATGCTACATCTGTACTACAGTTCCCTCTCAAATGCTATATCTGCTATGCTGCTAGCACTGTCACTGCTAACACTGCATCCATACTGCAACTCAGTTACTAAGAGAAGCAACTAAAAACACCCAAAATTGAACAAGTATTTAGTGGATACACCTCGGTGCTGAAATCCTGACTGCTTCTAGTCCCATGCTGCCTCTGAAGCCACTGCGTTGCTAAAGCTCTGCACTATGCTTTCTCACAGTGTTGCTAAAGTGAACAAAGTTCCTTCTTCAGATGAATTACTCCAGAAGGCTTGGAATATAAGTTATCCATGAGTACAAATATTATATATTAAATGTATGAATAAGAATGATGATACCATGAGAATGAGAGGCTTGCTTATATACCAAGCAGGTGTCTCTTCATGGCGAGTCATGTCTCATTTAGACATGCCCCTTCAACCTAATTACTAATTAACTAATAATTATTTATGATTATTGTCATTTACATTATTTCCTATATATTTATTCATAACAACTTCCTCTTTGCTCTGCGTTGCTCAATCTCTAGCTCTCCTAGCCACTGCATTTGTCGAAACAACACTCCATGCACCAACTGAAACTCCACCATCCAGCTACTACTGCTCATGGGCTCCCGTAGCAAGGTGATGATCCAAGAGGTGGGCTCCTCAAGGATCCTACCCATCTGTAGCTCTATCGAACTACAGTTCTATATTAGCCCACCTCCCTCCTAGAGGTATCTTGGCTATCATGGTGAACTCCTCCTCTTATTCGATCTTTGCAGTTGCAACCTTAGCATCATGCTTCTCATCCTTGTCCTTTTTCTTCAAAGGACACTAGGATGCATAATGTCCCATCTCGCCACATCTGAAGCACTTTACCTTGGAGACATCCTTCTTTTGTCTTTGTTGCCCCTATTGCCCCTTCGATGCATGGGCTATGTTATCCTCCTCCTCTACTTTGGGCTTCGACCCACTGTTGTTACTTCTCCCGTCAAGTTTCACCTTGAGCAGGTCTCTCCTCAACTCTTCGTGTTTCAGAGTTGCCCACATCTTATCCCAATTTGGCAACGTTGCTCTGCCCAGGAAACTCTGGACAAAGATTTACCAATCATCCGAGACAGAATTTAGAGCCAGTCTCACTAACTCTGAATCTTGAGGTGTATGTCCCGCAGCTAACAGCTCATCATGGGTCTCCTTTAGTTTCGTGAGGAACAGATCCACACGTTCTCCCTTATGCATCTGAGTAGATCTCAGCTTTTGCTCTAAGTACATCTTTCGTTGCTCGGAAGATCCCTAATACAATGTGGCCAAGGCATCCCACATCTCCTTAGCGGTCCCTTTGCTTACAACGTGGCACACCGCGTGATCCTTGACTCCATCCAGGATCATTCTCTTTGCCTTAGTCATCTCAGCTCTGTACTTCTTCAGCGGATCTGCATCCGCGAGGACCAATGTTGCATGAAGCGGGGACGAAACGGGGACGTTTTTTGGAAGCGGGGACGCGCAAGTGTCATTTTCCAAAAATCTAGGAAGCGAAGCGTCTCGGAAGCATCTACTATATATATATATATATATTATATTATAATATATATATATAATAAATATAAATATATATATTATTTTTTTGCATTTATATTAAAAAAAACATCCAAAATACCAAATTAGTTGTAGAAGACATGAAAACATGCACATTTTTACATAAATCAAGATAGATATGGCATCCATTGTACATCAATGATCAATTATTCCAGCATCAACCATCTACAATCTAGATTCCTCTTCTCTTGTCTAGCCTTTGCCTCTACTTCAATTCTATAGGGATTTTAGTCAACATTGCCTAATTTTGATCAAACAACTTAATCCAAGCCTTATAATATGGTAGAGAAAGCTTAGCATGCCTGCTCAATGATTTTGACTTGAGTGAAGGGTACACAAATGTTAAGGCCATCACAAAGGAGTTCAACAATCAATAACACCAACACTGGGGGGGTACATATAGGGCTTGTTGCTCTTGATTAAATGCCAATCACATGCCCTCATACATGATATAATCCAATGAAACGCCACAATCTCATTGATCCTGAAAACTGTGAAGTTTGCTGAATTTTGAATGGGATATGAAAATCTATTTTCTCCATATGAAGTCCGATGAGGTTGGAACCACTCTCAAACATCCCAAGTCATTTCATGGTAATGTTAAAAATTTAAGTAAAAGGATGGAAATGAAAGATAAAGGAGAATGTCACTTTTACTTTAAGAATTTAACATTACCATTAGGGAGTTCCTAGGGAGTATTCAGAAAGTGTAGTTCCTCACAAAACAGTTCGAAATTTCCAAAAACAAAAAAAGCCCCGCGGAACCATCCACCTTCTCTTGGATCCGCGGTGGATACACGCCCGAACCTCCACAAATCCGAACCTAATCCTTCTGGATTCACAGATTGGGAAATAGGAATTGTGGATCGGGCAGTAGGAGTCGCGGATTAGGGCCCCACGAATCCATTTTTGCAGGAACCGCCAAAAAAAAGACAATCCGCAGATCTGATTTTCCGATCCGCGGTCCCGCCGAAAGATCGGTGGCGGATCTGTATGGGACGCAGATCTGCCTTTGGATCCTTAGGGGGGGAACGGTTCCTGCAACACTGGCGGGCATAGCTACCACATTATCAACATACGTCTTGAGGGCATGTTCATCTAAAAGGAAAGTCATCCTAACCATCCAAATGGCATAGTTGGAAGCCTCATCCAACCTGTCCTGATCCCTCAAGCCACTTGTTGCCATCTCCTCCGAAAACTATCGAACAACTCCCTCTTTCTCCCTACTGCGTAGCTCCTAGGCTGACTTACGCACTCCTTGATGGAGCTGGTAAGTTGTTGCTCCTCTGCTACTCTTGCAAATGAGACATGTTGATTTCCTCGGCAAGAAATCACTGAGGAAGTATTCCCTCACTATGTGGTTTCCTTCTTCCTTCTAACTGCTTTTTTGCCCAGCGCTCAGCTTGCAAAAAACTGCATCCCTCTAGCTCTGTGTGACTCTGCGTAGCTCCCTCTGCCTTGGCAAGTTTTTGATCCGGAGGTCTTACCTCTCTGTCGGCTCACTCAGAGAGAGAGACCACGAAAATGTAGCCCTCTTGGCTAGAACTACACTATCCCTCAGGGGATTCAAACTGCTGCTTTCTGAAGCAAGTTGGCCCTTGCTTCAGTGCTAGATCTTCTCTTCCCCTATTTTACATCAACAACTCTGATACCATGTGAAAAATCCTAGATCTAACAATCTCAGGAATCCTACTGCAACCAGCTGAATTTACTTCTCCTAGATTGTAAATAACATTACACACTTATTTCAGATTTCTTCATGAAATATCGAAGTAAATTACTGAAGCAGCCTACACCAATTAAATACAATTCTGAAACATAGTAATTGAGCAAGGAAAATAGAAACACATAGGACACAATTAATTTTGGACAAAAAGTCCCCAGAAAAACCCAATGCACGAAACCAGTGTAGCAGCTCTAAGGGTTTTATTATTATGCAAAAGAAAATCTGAATACAATTCTAGGATGTTGAACTAGCAATTCGATACAGATTGAATACTGAACAAAAGACTAGTGAAATGATCTCACCCTGTCACTAGAGAATCAATGAATGATCCTGCTACTCTAGAGGATCTGGGTCACCCTCTACGTGGCCTCTGCGCAGAACTGCATCGCCTTGGGCAGTTTCTGCGTCACCCCTCCAGGGTATTACGCTGCCTCTCCTCTGTATCCTCTACTTGGATGCAAATCGACTTTCTACCTCCCAAACTAATACCCTGGCTTCCGGCAGCTGAATTTCAACTTCCCTCAGCAGGAGCTCGACTTTCCCTCAAGGATTACGTTGTCTCTGCGTGGACTAGTGTCAGCCTTCCTCTAGATGTCTTTCTGTTCTCCCGCTGCCTTGTACTCTCTAGAAAATTCCTTCTTCTGGATTCTCGCTACCCCTCTGCTGCAAGAACTCCTTAATCAATTTTCCTCCTGAGAACTTCTCACTTCAGAAAATCGATTTTCTCAATCTCTCTGTGTTTTCCAAATGACCCTCAAGCTCCTTCTTATATCTTCTTGTTGGACAACCAACAGCCTAGATTAAAACATAATCAAAAGCTCAGATCGTTTTGGCTTAATCTGTGTCTTTTTCTAGAAGTTTCACCCATGATTAGATTAATACCCATTAATATTTTAATTTTCCTAAGTTTAGACTTAGGACCCCATTAAAAATATTAATTATTTTAATAAAATCACTTCTGGGTGGAATTTCCCAAAATGATTTCTAGGTTCTTTGGAATACATGTGCCCAAGCCTCCCTGCAAAATTTGAAGCTTAGAGCACATCCGATGTTACCCCAAATCAACACTTTAGTATTTAAGGACCCCTTAGCACTCATTTAATTGATATCACTATGCTTTCTAGTCCTTGATGATGGGTGGAGTGTCCTTCTAAAATGTCCGGTGAATTAAAATTCTAATACATAGTTTTCTTTTGAGAAACTCTCTAAAAAATAGGATTAGTTAATGGAATCCACTTTTGAATTTGGAATTTCCCATGTCCAAATAGTTAGGTGGATCACATAGGTCATACGTAGAGATTCACATTTACTCTGGCGAGTGTCTTGAGAGATAACAAGTCCCTTCCTCAAATCCTTTGGTATATTACTAGTGTAGTATCTTCCCTGTTGCCACACAATCTAGCAGGGGTTCTAGGAAGGGTACCCAAGGAACAACTACTAGATTGAGCGACAACAATGGGAAAAAGACTCACTGTCACCTTAGTCAATGTCCCCTACTCTTTACGAACTTTCACCAATGGGAGGAGTCTCGATATGAGGGAAAGCACTTGAATGATAAGATCAACACTAAGATATGATGTGATTTCCAAGGGCCCATTCAAAGGAGAGGCTCAAACAAGGGCTCAATGCTTCAAGAGGAAGCTAATGGATCTACAAGAAAGCCTATAAGGAGGCCTAGACCTAGGGCTAATGATGCTCAATGATGATAAGAATTCCTAAGGTCAAGGCTCCTAAGATGATTATGTTAAATTATGGTATGTTCTATGCTTAGAGCATTTTACTTCTTTTCTTCTTATTAGCCACTTATTAGCAATCACATATAAATTAAGTAAATTGCAGACAGAACATTAAACGATCGATAGAAAACAAGCCAAGACAAGAGACACAAGATGTGGCGGCTAGCCAGGGACAAACCCCAATGCAGGGAAACCCTTTGATCAAATCTTCTTTTATCTTCAATAGTTCAGCAGAGAGAAATAGTACAAAATCAGAATTCTGTAATTTTATATCAGTAGCAGCAAACGCTAGATCAGCAAAGTCAAACTTAGTCAAACGAGATGAAATTGACCTCCAATATGCTTGGTCAATTTCCCGGTCATCTAGTCCTCGATCAGCCTGAAGAAGCAACCCATAAACAACCCCAAAAACACAGTCAACCTGTTACCCCAAACTAGGGCAGTCAACGCTGGTCAAACCAAAGGTCAGATTGCCTCGAGTTGCATGCCAAAATCTGCGGCCTGCCTAGGAGAGGAAGCCACACTAAAACCGCACTCCTGAATGGTCAACGCTTGGTCAACGCTGGTCAAAGAGATGACCTGTAGCTTCTGTGTCCTCCTCCTTCCCACGTGTGAGCTACTCCTTATGTAACCCAAAGCTAAGGAGAGAGAGAGAAGAATGAGTGAGATGAGATGAGTTGATAATGAATCAACCTCACCTGTACTTATATGATTTGTTGGGCATGTGTGCCACACATTTAGTTGTTGGCTGACATTGACAAAAGTAAATACAAATAAATTCATATCTCCATAAATACTTGTCGGAATCAGATGATCTTTAGATCAATCCTACACTTCTCAACAAGAGGAATCTAGGAAAAATATCAGCTGCCATAAATAAGATGACCCACATGGAGTTTGGCCCTAGTTTCCAATTTTAACACTCCCTCTCGACTAGGGAGAACTCTATTTGCTAATCCGTCTGACCATCGATACTATCCCAGCCATCAAATGCACTGCTTGGCTCTGCTCTGTTGAACTATGAAGAAGAGATGATCGAGGATGTATCATACCATCCTCCACTGGCCCGAAGTCAGTCTCAGAGTGTGTCAACCACTCTCACTGATCCCAGATCAATGGAGGTCATCCTAGCATAGGGAGTACGTAGATACAACGATGTGTCCATCGATAGTACCACTAATGGTCCCTAACCCCATTTCCCTACTCATTAATCAGATGAGAGGTACTTCCCATGAGTCTCAGACTACATGGGTAGGATGCCTCGACAGGAGAAATAATCATCCTATCCACAAGAGAACGAATCATCCTGTCCAACAGTCACCACAAGACAACTAATCATTCTGTCCCACAGTCGCCACGGGGTGTCACAAGGGAAGGTTGAAATCTTTCACCCTGTACATAGCGCACCACCCTGTACATAGCGCACCACCAGGGGATGGTGAGTCGCACTGTGGTCGCATGTCGCTCCAAGAAGTATCCCGCGCCCCCTGGAGCTCCCAGAGCTCAACATATGCATCATACAAGACCCTCATAAGAGGGTCTCTCAATGACACCAAGTCGTTCTCGGAAAGTCAAGAATTTGACCTTTCCGAGGGGCTTCGTCAAAATGTCCGCGACCTGTTCATCTGTACTGATATGTTGGAGCCATATTACTCCCCATTGTACCATATCCTGGATATAGTGGTACCTGATATCGATGTGCTTGGAGCGATCATGAAATATAGGATTCTCTGATAAACGAATCCTGCTCTAGTCGTCACACAGGATCACAGTAGTATCCAATGTGAATCCAAACAACTCACTGAAGAGCTTCCACAACCAGACTGCCTCCAAGAGGCCATACTAGCAGCAATGTACTCTGCCTCGACGGTGCTCAAAGCCACCGACTTCTTCTTCCTGCTCATCCAGTATATTGAGGCAGATCCCAAAGAGAAACAACACCCAGAAGTGCTCTTTCGGTCCACCACACTGCCTGCCCAATCAGCATCGGTATATCCATGTAGTCTCACATCTCCGGTAGTGTATCTCAACCCATGAGTGATTGTGCCACGAAGATATCTTAATAGATTCTTAGCACCAATCCAATGTGAGTGGTGAGGCTCAACCATATGTTGACTCAACGTGTTGACTGCAACACATATATCCGGATGAGAGTTCACCAAGAACATCAATGCTCTGATGAGTTGACGATACTTGGTAACATTTCGTAAAACGGGTCCAGCAGCACTACCACTTAACTTCTTGAAGTCAAGCTCCATCGGGGTAGTCACAGGCTTGTAGTCCACCATACCGAATCTCTCCAATATTTTCACCACATATTTTCCTTGAGATAGGAAAATCTCCCCTGGTTTCAGCCAAACTTCTAGTCCTAGGAAATAGTGCATCAGACCTAGGTCCTTCATCTCAAACTCAAAAGCCAACTCCCTTTACATTTGTGAATGAGAGGGTCTGCACCTGTTAGAAAGAGGTCATCAACGTACAGCACCAATATGAGAGGTTTTTCATCTTCAACCTTAAAGTAAACGTTAGGGTCGAATTCACTCCTAGTGAATCCCAGCTTCATTAGGTAGCTATCGATCCTCTCATACCACGCTCGGGGTGCCTGCTTCAGCCCATAGAGGACTTTCTTCAACCTGCACATGTGAGATTCCCGATCATGAATCTCAAATCCTTTGGGTTGTTCCACATAGACACTTCCTCTTAGATCGAACCATGCAAGAACGTGATCATGACATCCATCTGATGTAGGTTCCATCCTTGCGAAGCAGCAAGGGCTATGATCGAGCGGATGGTGGTATATCGGGCAATAGGTGCAAATATCTCGTCATAGTCTATACCTTCCTGCTAAGAGAAGCCACGAGCGACAAAACGAGACTTATACTTTTCAACACTTCCATCAACTGCATGCTTTACCTTGTAAAGCCATTTCGAAGTGACAATTGCTTTGTCCTGGGGTCTGGGGACCACATCCCAGACATCGTTTTTCATGATGGACTCATATTCCTCAGTCATAGCATCCTTCCATACTTGATGCTTGACAACTTTTGCAAATGATGAAGGCTCATTTTCGATGATCGTGCTCATAATGGTCAAGTATCCCTGATACCTAGTCGGCTTCTTACTTTCCCGGAAAGTCCCTTTGGGTGCAATGTGTCCTTCAGCATCATCAAGTGTCCCCCTAAGCCATGAAGGCCTTTTCCTGGAAGAGGAAGGCTCTTGCGGAGGGGGATCAATAGGATCCATAGGTCCTTCCTCATCGGGCATCATCTCATCTTCCTTTTCCTTTAGTTCCCTAGTGTTAGCTTCTTTAGATACCCTTTGAGTAGGAAGATTGTCAACTTTTCTAAGAGCCATATCTTCGTCAAAGGTGACATCATGGCTAATCTCGATTTCCCTTTTAACAACCACATAGATTCTATAGCCCTCAGTATTTTCACTATAGCCCACGAAGATTCCTTTCTTTCCAGATGCACCCAATTTATTCCTTTTCTCCTTCGACACATGAAAATATACAGGACTTCCAAAAATTCTAAAATGAGATACGTCAGGTTTCTTACCAGTGAACATCTCTTCGGGAGTCTTGGAACCCAATGCGTGATGAGGGCATCGGTTTTGCACATATACGGCAGTATTTGCATCTTCAACCCATAGAAACTTTGGAAGTCTTTGATCATGGAGCATAGCACGAACAACTTCCACAATCGTACGATTCTTCCTCTCCACCAGACCATTCTGCTCAAGAGTATATGGTGTTGTAGTCTCCCTCTTAATGCCAGCCTCTTTGCAAAAGTCATGGAACTCATTGGATTCATACTCAATCCCATTATCAGTCCTTAAGATATTGATCTTCTTTTCGGTTTGATTCTCGATCAAGGCTTTGAAGTGATGAAACCAAGTGAACACTTCATCCTTCTTTTTCAAGAAGTATATCCAAGTCTTGCGAGAATAATCATCTGTAAAAGTGAGGTAATATAAATACCCTCCCAAGGAGTTCACAAGCATCATACTGGATATGTCTGAGTGAACCAATTGCAATATATCGGAGGTCTTGCTTTGGCTTGAGGGGAATGGTACCCTTTTGAGCTTCCCTTCGGCACATCCAGGACATACACCTTCTTGCTCTACTCGGAACTTGGGCATCCCTATCACCATTTGTCTTGCATTGGGTAGAGCTTTATAATGAAGGTGAGCAAACCTTCGATGCCATAGTTCGGACTGAAGTGATGTGTCACAAAACATGACACCCAGCGGACTTCCTCCGACCTGATATAATGAATCGAATCGAAACCCAAGAGTGAAAGCTTCCTTAAAATTATTTTTCCATAAACGTACCTTGCCATCGATGAAGGTTACCTTGTAGCCTCTGTCCTCCATTGCCGAAACGGACACCAGGTTCTTTTTTAGATCAGGTACATATAGGACTTCTTGCAAATGAATTGTATTACCCTGATTCAATTGAAGAGTGACATTCCCTACGCCTTTCACGAGACATTCCTTTGATTGCCTTGAGAGTGATTTTGGTCATCGTCATGGTGTGAGTTCCTTTTATTAGGGCACTCCCTCGCATAGTAGCTCATTTTGTTGCAATTATAACATCGACCTTTTCTTCCACCCTTCAATCCAGCCTTTCCTTTGGATTTAGCCCCAGAATTGTTCTTCTTTTAGCATGAAAAGAAAAGGCAGAGGGATTGCCTTTAGTGCGGGCATTTCTTGCTCTTCCATCCTTGCTTCTTCTTGAATACATCTAGCCATCAATTCCTCAAATCCTGGGATGACATTATTATTGAGAAGAGTAGTCTTAAATATATACCATTCAGGTGGCAGTCCTCCAAGAGTTGTGATAGTCATTTCCCTGTGAGGAATTACTTCCCCAATAGATAGGAGATCATTCTTGATCTCGGTGATCCTTAAGAAATATGCTTGCATACTCTCATCTTTGCCCTTCTTAATTTCCTTCAGCGTATTTTAAGAAACAAAACTTGATTTGCATCATTAACTTTAAATAAACTCACCAGGCGCTTGTCGATAGAGTCCCGGATGATCTTCCTTGCTTTGACTTCTCCCTTGGACCACTTGCTTTTGGCAATAGTAGATGTATTTGATTGAGGCGCAACAGTATTGCTTCTCACATGGTCCAACACTTCCTAATCTTTTAAAGTTAGATCGAGAGACATCTTCCATCCGTGATAGTCAGACTTCAGACAGAGCTTGTCTTCGGCGGGGAAGAGTGTTGAGGACCCCATGAAGTTTTTAGGATAGCCTTGCTAACCTTTTCTTCAGTGATTGCTCTTGCTCTTGCTCTTGCTTGGGCTTTGTCTTCATCTCAGCTCCGATACCATGTTAAATTATGGTATGTTCTATGCTTAGAGCAGTTTACTTATTTTCTTCTTATTAGCCACTTATTAGCAATCACATATACATTAAGTAAAGTGCAGATAGAACATTAAACGATCGACAGAAAACAAGCCAAGACAAGAGACAAGATGGGCGGCTAGCCAGGGACAAACCCCAATGCGGGGAAACCCTTTGATCAAATCTTCTTTTATCTTCAATAGTTCAGCAGAGAGAAATAGTACAAAATCAGAATTCTGTAATTTTATATCAGCAGCAGCAAACCCTAGATCAGCAAAGCCAAACTTAGTCAAACGAGATGAAATTGACCTCCAATATGCTTGGTCAATTTCCCGATCATCTAGTCCTCGAATAGCCTGAAGAAGCAGCCCATAAACAGCCCCAAAAACACAGTCAAATTGCTGTTGACTGAAGTCAACCTGTTGCCTCAAACTAGGGTAGTCAACGCTGGTCAAACCAGAGGTCAGATTACCTCGGTTTGCATGCCAAAATCTGCGGCCTGCCTAGGAGAGGCAGCCACACCAAAACCGCACTCCTGAATGGTCAATGCTTGGTCAACGTTGGTCAAAGAGATGAGCTGCAGCTTCTGCGTCCTGCTTGCCCTACTGCGTCCTCCTTCTTCCCATGTGTGAGCTGCTCCTTGTGTAACCCAAAGCTAAGGAGAGAGAGAGAAGAATGAGTGAGATGAGATGAGTTGATAATGAACCAACCTCACCTATACTTATATGATTTGTTGGGCATGTGTGCCACACATTTAGTTGTTGGCCAACCTTGACAATTTGTCAAGTAAATAGAAATAAATTCATATCTCCATAAATACTTGTTGGAATTGGATGATCTTTAGATCAATCCTACACCTCTCGACAAGAGGAATCTAGGAAAAATATCAGCTGCCATAAATAAGATGACCCACATGGAGTTTGGCCCTAGTTGCCAATTTTAACAGATTAGGACTCGTAAGAAGCTTTAAATGATGCTTATATGCCTTTAAATAAACTTTAGCTATCCTTAACAAGCCTAGAGTGGAACCACACAAGACCTAGTGTTTATGACTAAGTCACATGACACGAGGACACGAGACACGGAGGACACGTAAATACGAGTATTCAATACAAAACGCAACGACCTGGAAACAGGACACGGAGGACACGTTTTATATAT